>APFE031599326.1:18209-40414 GCA_000404065.3 Pinus taeda | reverse complement strand
ATATCATTTAAAATTCTGCTCACCATATATATCTCAGCTTAAAATCACCATATATATCATTTAAAATTCTGCTCACCATATATATCTCAGCTTAAAATCACCATAAATATCATTTAAAATTCTGCTAGATAGTCTCAATCCGCACGCACACTGTGACAAGTATCCTGGACAGAAAAGCATCGAAAACTGAGCATTCAAGGTAGCGACATATGTTTTTATGTAGAGCAATATGTTGTTGGATACATGAGTATTATACGATCAATTACTCGGCTCAAATCAGAGATCTTTGTCATTGTTCAATCACTATATGCCAAAGAGCCTTCTTGTAGACAATCCGTGAAAACATGGCTATACAATAAATTCCCAGTTTGGAATTCTAAATAAAATTGTTCAATATTTGAAGGCCTCTGATATCACAGAGACTGATATTAGAATGGAAATTCATACAAAAGAGGAGAGCATGTAGCAACCCTAGAAGCTTTCGCATAAAGATACCAGATAAATTCATAAGAAGGATCTCTCGTTCACCAGTCACATATCACAGTCGGATCGCAGCAACACTTAGGCGAAACAAATTTCTTTGTTATGCACCAGCCGGGAAACGAACCCGAACTCCAGGGTCATTCGAACTCCACGCAGGATCGAACTACTCACGCAGGATCTTACACACGGAATTCAACAGAACTACCTTCGTTCCTCTTGGATTATTCTAACTCCACGGTCATTCAAACTCCACGCAGGATCGAACTACTCACGCAGGATCGAACTACTCAGTTTATCGACTATAGGCCATGTCATCTAAATAGTGTGAGACCATATGTTTAATACAGGCAGCAGGCAGGTTCCAATGAACGCTACCCCACGCAGGTTCCAGATATACAATTCAAGCAGCGAACCAAATATTTAATACAGGCAGCGGGAAAAAAACTTCATAATAGCCATACGTTACCACTTCTAGGCGTTTCAAATGCAGGCAGCGGTAGTCTTCAGGCAGCGGCAGTCTTCAGCTATTTCAGGGATGTCAGAGACTGAGCAGCTCTCAGGTAGGAGTTACAACTATTTATGGGACCTGTGCTATGATACCATGTCAGGCCAGGGTAACTCCAGAATGAATGAGCGAGAGAAAACTGATTGATTTTATTCATTAGCTAACATACATTTATATACATAAATATGGCGGATCACTTCATCTTCTGGATGACTGTCCAGTTCACCCATCCGTTTCGGATTAGGTGTCAACAGGTTCAGTGATATACCATATTTTCAGCAGATTAAAAACACTTGTCTAAGATGATGTAGGTGTTCTTGATATGATTTGGAAAAGGTAGTGAGATCATCTAGGTATATGACTAGGAAATCATGAATTTCCTTAGCAAAAGCTATGTCCATTGCACGCTGGAAGGTTGCCCCTGCATTCTTGAGTCTAAATGGAGTTTTTACATATTTGAAGGTTCCCCAAGGTGTGGTAAAAGCAGTCTTATCTTGGTCATCAGGGTGAACTAAAATCTGGTTGAAGCCTGAAAAATCCATTTAGCAGTGAAATTCTAGAAGCTCCCACTTCCCTTTGTAAAATGTGGTCCATCTTGGGTAAGGGATAGTGGTCTTTCAAAGAGACTTTGTTCAGATTTCTCAAATCAACACACAGTATTATTTCTCCTGTTTTCTTCCTAGTGGGCACTAGGTTTGAGATCCATTCTGAAAATCTAATGGGTGCATTTATCCCAACTTCATACATTCTTTTGAATTCCTTTTCAATTAGAGGAAGGAGTATCGGGTTGACCCTTCTAAGTTTTTGCTTGAAAGGTTTTTTATTTTCTTTGAGGGGTATTGTACGCTGAATTATAGAAGTATCATAGGACTTAAGATCTTCATAAATCCATGCAAAAACATCCTAGAATCCTTTAAACAATTCAATATATTTCAGCTTCTAGTCAGGAGGCAAAGTTTTAGACAATTTTATCATTTTGGGATTTTGTTTTGTCCCTATGTTATAGTCCTCAATCTCTACATTTAGAGGTTGCATTTTGGGCTTCCTTAGGATGTCATTTGAATCAACAATGTCTTCCAGAGGAGTTAAGCCTGTGGGTAAAAAATTGTCCTTTAAATCAATCACTTCAGACTCTCCTTCAACGGTTTCATCAAAGTCAATTTCTTTCAGCTCTTGTAGTTCCTTGCTGGTAAATTTTGTTGGATGTAGAATTTGATTTACAGTTTCAATTGAAATTTGAGTTTCAATTTTGTCTATTTGATCATCTTCACCCACGGTGCTTGTATCTATTTTAGTGCTGGAAAATTCTTCTTTCAGAGTCAAGAAATTGTTAATTTGAGTATCATTATCAAACACTTGCCAGTTTTTTACATTGTCCGGTACGGTTGGCCTGTGTTTAATCTCTCCTGTAAAATGATGATTAGGCTGAAATGGTAGTTTACAATTGCTAGCAAATGTTGCCAAACTATGAGCGTGTAAATTATGTCTCCTTGGGATTTTAGTAAGCTGAGTTTCCAAAAAGGTGTTGAGTATTTTGATGGCTGCTCCTCTATATGATCTTAATCTTAGATCATTTGTCATGAAGTTTCCTTTCATTTGTTGAATAATCAAATTAGAGTCTCCCAAAATTGATACCCTTACTGCACCTAGGTCTTTAATCAATTTGAGTCCTAGTAGGAGGGCCTCATATTCAGCCATGTTATTAGTGCATCTAAAATTCAACCTGTATGCATGTCCCTCAGCATGATCATTTTCCAGATTATGTATCCAAATTCCTGCCCCTGCTCCTAGCTTATTGACTGACCCATCAAATTCCAAATACCATAGAACTTCTTGATTGTGACTAGTATCAGGGGTTTTAGAGTTTTGTTGACTAGGGGGATGTAGATTCTCAATTCCCTATGGTTGTCCTTGTGCATTTGATGTGTCATTGCTGCTAGAAATTTCTTGAAATTGCACAATGGAACTTTCCTTTGTGAGCTTTCCTTGTCTGAAAGTCAGAGTTTTTAGTTCAGTTGAGGGGTGAATTTCAGCATTGCATAGGATGAAGGAATCCATATCAAAATGCATGGAATAGATGGGAAAATTTTGAGGTTTCTCTTGGCTGCTAACCACATACTTCATCAAAGTTTCTCTGTATAGCCTCTTTGGCTGACCAAACATTGATATGGTGGCATAGGACATGTCAAGTTGTAAAGATCCCTTAAGCTTGGCGCCCCAAGATCTAGATAGTAGCATTCCATATTTGGGTGGGTTATCAGCCACTACTACATCCATTAGAATTGTCTTGTCAGGGTATTGTACCAATGATACACACAAATCTTTAATCAATCCTAGGCACCTAACTTGGCTAGAATCAAATGAGAATAGGTCTTTGTATGGTCGGGTTATGTCTAGTTCCATTTTTTCCATCACTGATTTGGGCATCAAATTGTGAGAGGCCCCAGAATCAAACATTGTATTGTGAAGTATTTTGTCATGGATGTTTAAACTTACATAAAAAGGAGGAACTCCTCCATCTATTGACTTTCCATTTACTTCTGGGCCAAAGATTAGTTCAGGTTGGTCATCAAGGACATTCACTGCATCTCTGCTTCCTGAGATTTGAAGGGTTCTAGTGATTTGTTCTCTATAGACATCATGCTTAGCCAATTCAGACAGTGGAATGGCTATCTTTAACTTGCCTATTTCAGTTTCAAAGTTAAAAGGCTTTTTTGTCTGCATTTTGACATTTCGGGCAGCAAGGTGTTCCTTTTCAGCTGAATTTTCTGTAGTTACTTCTTTTATTGGACTGTTATCATGAGCTGAAGTCATTTCTTCACCATTTTGTGAAGGTGTCTCTACAATTTCTCTAAGAGGAATCATAGGTGAAGAGTGCTGATTTGATTTTTCTTTGTCTGAAACATCTTCAACTATTGGACCATTTGGGTTGAGAATTGGTTTAGGAGAAGCTTGTATATGAGGATCCTTAAGTTTGGTTTTGGTTGGTTGCTTGGTTTCCTTGTGTTTAGGGTCATCAGGGACATCTATTCTCCTACTTCTCAAATTATACTATTTGTGAACTTCATAGACAGCTGTGTCGTATCCTTCCCTAAAATCAAAGGATTCTCCTTATTGAATTTGGAATTGACCAAGAGTATGAGCCTCTTGATCTTCTTGTGTCCGGAAAATTTGTTGTAAAGTATTGAGACCCATTAAATTGATTTCAGTGTCTTCCATGGGTTCACTAGAATTCGAAGCTTTGGTGTAGTTTGCTTGGAATGGAGGCCTAATGCTTTGTCTGGACCAACTTTTCCAGTGTTAGAGTTCTGATTTTTTCTAAAATTTGGATTTCTTGCAGTGTTGCTTGGTTGGCCATCCCAAGATGATTTCCTCTCAATGGTTTCTACTCTGTCCCCAAGTCTGTCCATTCCTTTTATGATGGCATCTAGCTTCTGTTCCAAAGTTGATGGTTCTTCTTTGAAAGTTGTTCTTCTTTCATTTCTAGACCGGTTTCGTTTAGAAATCAGATTGGCTTCAACACTTACAGCTATGCTCTGCATTTCTTCTAGATCCCTAGGAGCTCTTTCCTAAGTTGATAAGCCATATCTGAGTCAAATCCATTAGGAAATTTGATGAGGGCCAAATCTAGAGGAGGTCTAAGATTATTGGAATAGCATGGTAGGTGTTATTAAATCTGGTGCAATAGTCTTGGACATCTTCTTGGGGACCTCGTTTTATGCTTTCATATTCTGATAATATGTGTAGGGGATCCTTCTTCTTTTCCCATTTGTTCAGGAAAGTCTGATAAAGGGCTTGTGGATCGGCAATTGTGTTTGCAGGGAGTGCCCTAAACCAGGTCCTAACATCACCAGTTAAGCTCTGAACAAAAATTTTCATTCTGACATCATCATCATCAATCTCATAATTCTCAAAATAGTCTGTCATTTTCTTGGTATGTTGTTGAGCTGTATAGGTATCAACACCATCAAAATAGGTGATTTTGCTTTGGTAATCTTGAGGCATAGTCCCTGGATTTGCAGGTAACTGTAAAGGAGCATATCAATTTTCCATATTTGCAGAGATAAGTGCAATCGCTGGAAGAGCAGGGAAAACAGTCGAAATAGGTGATGTGAATGGGGGAGTGAAAAAGATGGTTTGAACTGTTGAAGGTGAACTAGAAGAGGCAACAATAATGGGTGAAAAAATTGTTGTTCTTTCAGAAGTAAACTCAGATTGGGTAAGGTTCTGCTGATATATGTTAAGGGGTGAACTAGCAGAATATTCTTAGCTTTGCTGGCTTCTAAGTTTCTTGGGAATGAGATTAGGATTTGGAAACATTGGTGGGGGATTGGGATCTGGATTTGACCTAGTGTAACATACCTTCTTCTTTGGAGCCAGCTTCTAAATATATTTTTTGGTTTTTCTTGAAATATTTGTAGGATACAACTCTTGGTAGGATGTTTCTAGGAAGTTTAAAATATGGTAGTTTTGAATTATCTTGAAAATGTGTTAAAACAAGGGACTGATCAAGTATTTGAGACAATTGTTCAAAGCCTAAAACTAGAATGGAGATAGACTGAAGCAGCTATTATTTACTCCTGTAATTGCATAGCAAAAATAGTTTCAAAGGCTAGCTGGCCAACTTCAGGCTCCATCTGTAGCTTTAAAAAATAAACAGTAATAACAAACAATCATTCAATCCCTAGTGGAGTTGCCAATGATGTTATCACTCAGGTTATTCCCCAGGAAAATTCTAAGGAGGGAATACGGCCGAGGTAACCACAAACCAATCTTTTAGACACAGATTCTAGCCCATCTGCATCCAGAGAGGGCTCTCTCTTTGTAATTTAGCTTTGTTTAAGTTATATTAGGCTAGGTATGAAGTACAAGGGTTTGGTTTTGAGTTTTTGATGGTGGTGTTTAGTAGAACTAGAGTATAAGGCTGAGAAGTTCAATCCATTGGGCTAATGGAGTCTATGAGGTTGAACTACTGAATATGGTTTCTTTGACAAAGGGTGATACTACAGAGCAAGTTAATCAATCCTGAAATGATTTCAAATGCTGGAATCAAATGGAATGGAAGCTAGTTGGTGAAGGGCAATTAATAATCCTTAATCGTGTAGGCAGAGGGAAATTATATGACTATTACCAAGGAGCAGCTAAGAATTCCTTGTTTAATATTCAAAGTGAAAGAACCAGTGGAAACAGGAGCAGTTAAGAATTCCTGTTTATGCTAATTCTGAAGAAAACATAAGTAATAATAGAGATTGAACACAGAGTGTGAATAAACAAATTTTGAGCTATTCTTTTTCTCTATTACTAAGATTATGAAACATATATGAAGTTTGCAAACACGGAAAACTGTAAAACGTAGGTGAGAAAAAACTTATTGATCCATAAACTGACTCAAGAATTCTGTATCAGGGCCCAGAGCATCAAATCCACATTCAGATAGTGCAGCAACAATGATAATCAATAGCCTTTGTATTCAACAAATCTTCAAAGTTACAACGCAATCTAGAAAAGATATCACCAACCCCGAATACTTCTCTTGGGGAGGTATTTATATAAAAGGTGTTACAAAATATCTGAATGAGATAATATCTAGCAATAACTCATTCTACCAACCTAAGAAGAGAAATAAATGATCTTAAAAGCAGGGAGGAATAAATGAAGAGGTAATTGTTGTTGTGCTGGCTGTTTTACTTGGTTAGATATGTTGACTTTTAAGCTCAGTGAGTCGGCTGGTAGTTGTCTTCCATTGATATCCTTGTGTTGTTGTCCCGGCCCTTTCGGCTGTATCTGATCCGGATTTAGCGTGTGGTTGCTCTAGCTTGGTTCTCGTCCCCTGTTGTTTTCTTCTTTATGGCGTATGGTACGGGCTTTGAATTTTGCCAAGATAAAGATGATAAAAAGGAATAAAAAACATATTTATAGAATCTCCAACATGCTTTGCCACCATTGGTCCGCTGACAATTGGTGTCTTTGCAATTTCCTTAATGTTTCATCAGTTTCCGTATCTCTGAAGAAATTGGTCTGGACTGTCAAAAGATGTTTTATTTCATGTTCAATGTAAAACAAATTTTCCAAACTGTCATACAGGCTCTGTCCTGATGGGAGTGCTCTTTCTTCTGAAGTGCTTGATGATGTTGTGATTTGATTAGCAACATATGTATTCACCTTGTGAGCATAGTTTGCACGTGTCATTAGTTTATGATCATTGGTTAATAAATTGGGCAGACCCTTTTCCTGCAAAATTGCAAACCTCTTTGTAAAAGAATTTATTTCTATTTGCATCTCTTGGCACTTTCTCTCCACATTTTGTATGAAATTCCTCATGGTCAGCACTCTTTTAACTGTCAAAATGGTGCCTGTCCTGTCCCTGATATCCAGTGCTACTAGTTCTTCACTGGTGTGGGTATTTAAAAAATGTACTAGCCTGTTGGCCTGTTCGAGCATGTGTCCCAATAGTATCCTGGCCTTTTGAATCTCTACTTGGGCTAGTACTATCAAGTAAATTTGCTCATGGATTGTTTGTATTGATCTCCATTCATCAGTGATGGATTGGCCAATATTAGCCCACAAGATTTTCTTGATTTCTGCTAGAGGTTTGTGAAGAGAAAGATCCTTTTCTAAGGATCTTACCTTGTTTTCCAATGCCTTTACCTCTCTTGTTCTTTCTGCCACAATCATTTTAGATTTATCATAGCTTACTTCTAATTTTTCCAATTTCTCTTTGGCTTCCTTTAGTTCTAATACTTGGAGTTTTAGATCCTCCATAGCTTTAATTAATTGTTATGTTGTCATAATAGTGTTGTTGCCTGCTGCTGTACCTGTGCTGATTTCTGTTGTTGATGCCTAGACTGTGGGAGGGACCGCTGTTGTAACTGTAGTAGGAATAGTCGTAATTGTTGGAGCTACTTCAGGTGGCTTGGAGGTCGACTCTCCCTGCTTCTCTTGTAGTGCTTTCTCTAATTCCTGCTCTGTTTCTGCCAATCTCTCATTCATTTTCATTAAGGTCCATCATATCTTCCTGTGATTTCTGCTCAGCTATCTCTGCAGTTCGGGGATGCATGGTAATAGGCAACTTGAGCCATTTTTTGAGAGCTGCAATGTCTTCTTCCTTCTTTTTTATTACTTCTTTTATACCTTTGGCATCCTTGGGATCATGTCCCAGCTCAATGATAATTTCTTCCAAGGATTTGATCATGTTATCCTTGAATAATGAAGAAACCTTTTCCAACTCTAACTGGGGAGAGGTGTTGTGCAATGAATTCTGCAACTTGTGAGCTAATAATGCCTTGTCTTCCAAGGTGGAGTACACCATTTCTCCAGTTTTCTTATGCAATTCAATCTGGTCTATTGGATGGATGTCTTTGGAGAGAACTTCCAGATTGGTCCTGATGTAATCAGCAGCTGACTGTGGCTACTGCATTGTGGGCTTGAAGTGACTAAGAATCATTTTCCCTTCTTAGATATCATATGCTGCCATTGACCTTTGTTGATTTGTGGGAGTTGTCCTCATCAAGTGATTATAAAGTTGAATTCTCACTGGATCATTCTTTGTCTTTATTTCAGTGAAGGTTTTCTTAATATCCGAACCTTGCTTGCTCTGTTGCTTGTTTTGAGGCCTGGTGGATGAAACTTCCACACTATGCTGCCTCTCTAGCTCTTGTTGATATGAGCTAGTTGATG
Organism: Pinus taeda; assembly: GCA_000404065.3. Classification (NCBI taxonomy): domain Eukaryota; kingdom Viridiplantae; phylum Streptophyta; class Pinopsida; order Pinales; family Pinaceae; genus Pinus; species Pinus taeda. The sequence continues at coordinate 31,749 of APFE031599326.1, read as the reverse complement.
TGCCCACTATTGGAGAAGTTTGTTGCTCGGTCATTCCCTTACCCCTCAGGCTGCCTGTTGTTTCTTCCAAGAGTTCCTCTTCAGAGTAAGGATTCAACCTTTGCTTCTTTTCCCCTGGTTGTTCTGCTGGTCCACTGATAGGTGTGCATTCTTCTCTATCTCTTTTCTTTTTTTTTTCCTCGTTTAGAGGATTTTGTAGTGTAGGGGTTTCTGGAACCTTGGTCTGAACTGGAGGAGCTTGCCCTTGACCTTGCTCTTTTGATGTAGCTGGCTGGTCTATCATTATTTCCTGCTCCGTGTCTATTATCTCCTTGCCCTTGGCTGACCCAGTGTTGGCTCTTTGTGTAGGCTGCAGAGAAGTCCTGGCAAAGGATGTGTCACCTCCTGTGTGCTGAGGCAGCTTGAAGGATACCTGTCCAAAAGAGTCCAGGTCAAGCGTTTTTTCAAGCTCTTTCATGGCTTTTTCCAATTTCTCTTCCTCGGTGATTTCTTCAACTAATGTGCCTTCTAACCATTCTTGTTGATTAGCATACTATAGAATTTCAGGGATCTTGTGATGGACGTATGCTGGTAGCTTGTTTTTCACTTTCCTATAACTTATGAAATGATTGGGGTCATATGGTACCCAATAAAAACTTTGTTTCAGCTTAAGTTGCTCCCCTAAAATCCTATCAGCCTCTTCCCAGACTTCCCTTTTATTGAAGACAAAAGGGCCTAGTTGATTTCTTATTTTGAGCTATGCCCTTTTCTTAGCACTGCAGAAGTGGATTAAGTCTGCATGGATAAACTGCCTGAAGTACTCTAGTGCAAACAGTCTCATGGGAACATATTTGGGTAGCTTGTAGGGGCACAATTCACAGCCATATATTCTTATTTCAGTGAGATTAGAACCAGTCACCTATACTGTAGTTCTTGGAGAGCTGTAAAATTTTTTGCATTTCACCAGAGTCTGGCAGGAGGAGTTGTCATCAATAAAGAAGAGGTTGGATGTATGAATACGTCAATGAATTCACAGTAGGTATAAGGGGAGTCATGAACACAGTGGAGGACTGAGGTCCAGAATATTACAAACCTTCGCTCTTCTTTGCAATCCAATTTTCTAAGGAGAATTTGAAAACTATTTGGTTGATTGTACAACAACAAATGATATATGTATGAGGTGTATTTAAACACTATTTCTCTGTCCAAGCTCATGAATTGTTCATGGATCTTATCAGCTATGAAGGTGGCATAATCATACTTGACAGCAGGGGGCTGTCCTGGAGTAAATATTGACAAGAGAACCAAGGTGGTCTCATCAACATATTCACTGGTTTTAAATCCTAAAATGTAGGATATCATGTCAACAAGGAACTTTCCTGCTTCTTTGAACCAAGTATCAAGATAAGGAGGTGGGCCTCGGTGCTGGCAATCTGGTCTCATGAATAATTGGGCTATTCTGGTTATCTCTGAACTGGGCAGTTTAGCACCTTGGTTAAGCAAGAATCCCATAGAAAGAGGGGCCAGAGGCTGAGTTGGCTTGAAGTGCAGCATCCCATTGATGGATTCAGGGGTGATGTAAAAGAGGACATTTCCAGAAGGGGCCATCACTGCTCTTTGAGTAGGCTCATAATTAGCACAGCACTGGTGGATGAGGTTAGGGAATACATTCACTGAAGGGAGGTAATACATGGGCATGTTGGACTCCCAAATTTCATAGACATTGGCATTGTTGTGGTAGCTATTCCTAATTTCACAAAAAGCTTGGAGGTGAGGCTTTTGGCCAATTAAGTCATTAATCTAAAAATCCCTGTCAACTAAAGGTATCCATTCCAGTTCTTTGTGTGGTGCATTGAGGGGCGCAATATTGAGGGCCACGGGCGCAGGGGCTTCCATGTTTGCTCAATTTTCTGTGATTTTCTAATTGGAATATGGGTTTTTGTGGCAACAATAGACAAAACAACAGTTCAGGGGTTTTTTCTCCGATAATTGTAGACCAAAGACGATTTGAATTTAGCTCACTGGGTGAAATCTGTAGAGAGGAATGAAATTTGCAAGGGTTTTTTGGTGAAAAATGAGTAAAAGAGCAGTCTCGGTGTACTTGTATGGAAGCTATAAACGGAATTCAGTCTGAAATTCAGCTCTTTTGGTACAATTTATAGAAGAAACACAAAAATATAGGTTCGGGAAGCGGAAATGGAGTAAATACCTGGGTTTTGGATGCGCACAAGTGCAGTTTACAGGGTAATTAACTAACAGCAGTAGGAGACTCGTCTTTGCTAGTCGGGGTGACAGACTGTAGCTCGCGCGATCGTTTGGATGTTGATTTGCATGCACAAGTTCCGTAAAAACAACGAATAGAAATGGACGAAAATGACACTTTCATGGGTTTTTTAACAAAAAATTGGCTTTACGGGTTTTTGGCGCTTTTTGTGATGACGTCATCATGATGTGAGATTTGGTCGCGATGTGGATGACGTGGCGATGAGGTGGCAGATGACGTGGGAGATGATGTGGGGGTGACGTCAGCATGAGTGGCCATCGGGGGGTGGGCGGTAAGCGGTATTTCCCGCACCGCTTTTAGGCAAAAGCTATTTTGGGTGGATCGGTCGCGATAACACCCGGCGGGCGCCACGTGTTTTCTGTACGGCAGCAAAACCGCCATTTTTCCGGAAGCTAATGTTCGGCAATCGGAGGGGTTGCGATATTGTTGTGGGCCATCGGATGGGGAGGCCTGGATCTGACGGTTGACAGTGATTGGAGCTGGCAGCGAATTATGGTGCGAGACCCGTATGATATGAGCGGTGTATTAACGGTTTCACGGCTATTGTGTTTGGTTGCGGGAAGGTTTAAGTATTGATTAACCAAACGTTAATCAAAATTTATAAATGCATGCGCGGAGAGGGTTTTCCATAAGGTTTCAGATAAACCTTGGACCCCCTTAAAACATGAATATATGGCTATAACTAAGCCCGGGGCAGGATATTAAAAATTTCGGGCTTTTTATGTATTTTATATAGTACGGGCATGGGGGGAAAGTATAGGGATTTATATAATATAGTTAATATGTTAATATGAAATTTTGAAATGGTATGATAATGAGCACTAAGTTGTACAGTGAAACTTAGGCTATAGGGAGAGTCCAAAGAAGAAAGATTTTACACAAGAAATGTGGCTTCTTGCTTTAAGCAAAATGTCATTGTTCTTAAACCTTTTTTCATCAAATGGAGTGTTCTCAGGAGTATTGAGCAAATCTCAATATCCTGGGGGGAGGTTAGTGAGTGATTGTTGTGAGAGGAATGAGGGGAAGTTAGACATGCATCACTTGATCTGTCACCACATCATTGCTATGGTGTTGATGATGGTAATGAGCTGAATCACCTTTGAAAGAAAAAGTTACTCATGAACCTGCTTCTGCAACGTCAACACTGCCTACCCAGCCTACTGTTCCTAACATTTTTCTTCCTTTTCTTTGGGTGCATTTGAACTAGCAAACCCTTACTCTCTTCTTTTCGTTTAACTGCCATTCTATCTAAGTCTTCCCTTATTTCTTCCAAGGGCTCAGATTTAGTTGTTGAGACCCTTTTCTTCTCTACCTAACTATTTGTCTGCCAAGCTTGAACTGTTTGGACAGACTTTATTCTCTATCTCTAAAACAAGAAATTTAAACATGAACTGGCCAAGATTGAGTTGTTTAGCCTTCCATCAACTGTGGCAAGAGTCTACCAATTGTACACAATGGGATTCTTATGCAAAAATAGAATAGTAGTGGCATTTTGGACTAGCACACTTTCCTGATCTTTTCTTTGGGGTTCATATCTTTTCTTTTGACCAATTCATTCTTTTTTCCCTTTGATATTTCTTTTATGGAATACCCTCTTTTCATGTTTTAATTTTTTGGTTTTTATTCAAAATATGGAACCTTTGCAGCATGCAAAGGATGAACATATTTGGTATTTCATCAGTCAATCATGAAATATGACACCTATTGGTATAGAAGCATAACACCGCACTCCCTTTCAGTGTCCTGGAGCGCTAAGACTGTTCTTCCTACGGCTAGTCAGGTGGTCAGACCACTTGTGCAGGGCTTCATCCGACCCTCTAGTATAGTCTGCGAAAAATCCTCATATGTCATTATGGCGATCGGCACTGCGCGTGCTGCTATTTGTAATGCGCTTCCCTGGTTACTACGTTTGGTGATATGCAGTCCTAGCCACAGCAACAGACTAACCAATTCTCGGTGATAGCTTTCCAATTTGTCAGTATGACTGTACGCACCATGCCCTGCCATCCTCGATTTTTCAATGAGAAAGGCTTCCTTTATTTTTTTTTCCAGCTTCTTGACCTCTGTGTCCACTAAAACGCTTTTCTCCCTTAGCCATACCCAATCCTTTTCAAGTTTGTGAAGTCTAAAGTTCCCTGTCGAATTTCTTCCTGAAGTCTTATGTGTTCTGCTTCGCATCGTTGTGTGATTTCTTCATTCCGGACTTCGCGCACTATCGAATCTATGGGTGTTATTACATGCAGATTCATCTTTGCATGCTCCTCAGAGATTACAGTCCCTGCTTCATTTCGCAACCTTGGAATTGTTCTCGTGGTCATGGTTTTGCGCATGGTCCTATAGGCCCATCGAATAGTTGGTACGCGCAGGTCCCAGTCAGTGCGTCTCAAATGGTGGACCCTGTTCAGCACTTTGCACACCACGTCAAACGCGTCTCTGCGGATAATCTTTGTGCGCTTCATTTTTCCTACCGCTGGGTTTTGTTCCTGTTTTCTATTCTGGGAGTGGTGTGTGTTTATGTGGGTTGCGTGGCATACATTTGTATCCATCGGGAAAGGTGGGAGCGAAACTGTTTTGTCCCTCTTAACCATCTCCCATTCATAGCTAGGGTTTTCCAAATCATATAAGCATCATCCTTCTACATCTGTGCCAGTCCCCAAAGCTTCTTTGATGCGTACCCCACCACCTTGCGGGCGTTGCGCACAGTGCCCATTTCAGAGCATCGAACCGCTGTTGTTCGGGCATTGCACTTTCAAATTTGTTTAGGAATTCATCCACCACTGTCAACCTGTCATACATAGGTAGATCCTTTACCTCTGTTTTCACGCAGTGCAACACTACCTTGACTCTCTGAAAAAAAATTATTTTTGACCAATTTCTTTGGATTATCTACGAATTCAATACGGTTGGGATCAGGGTGAGCTCTAGTGAAAATTCTTTTGGGAGCCAAGTCTATTAAAATTCATCACACAAATAATAAAATCAAAGTTAAAAACAAACTCAAATATATACAAGATAACAATCTGTTGATGCCTCGAAAATCGCTGCAACAACATTGGGGGATAACCACCCGGTCCGGACCTTAAAGCAACTCCTTTTCCATTTGGTGTGGTGGCTCTAACTGGTTTAACTAGGTCCAGTTACCTTCTCCCTATCACTATTGGTTTATGATGTACCTTTAACTACCAATAGACAGGGATATCAGATCACTTCTTCTTGCTGATCAGGCAAGAGAATGATCCTTAAGCTGATTTGGGTTCAGCCAAGCCACAACTAAAATTTTGCCTCTTTGAGAAGAGAACTTAAAAGACTATAGAAATTACTCTAAATGCAAGCAAAAAGAAACTAATCTTAATCCTATCTTAATTAGGCAGATATAGATCTAACCCAACTAAGAGCAAGATAATTAAAATATTGGGATTTAAATATGTCTTTCTTATAATGAATATCAAGTTAATGAAGTAGTTCAATTAACTGATATTATGGATACCAAGACACATCTTCTTGAGACCTCTTAACTGAAATAATAAACCAACAACACTCCAGGAAGTAGTTCACAAAAATGATATTGATTATCAAATCCATAAATCCAATAATTAAACAATAATATGCAGAAATAGTTCATAACATATTACTATTTAATTAAATCAGTTTTATAAGATAGATTTTTGAGCAAATAGTTACTTAGAAATCATAATTTAATCCATAAGAACAGAGATACATAATAACAACATTGAGACAAATTACCCATATTGACAAGAGTACACAAACATGAATAAAATGAGACATTCCTGTTACCATAAAAATCAAACTGATATTTGAAACAGTAGTATTAAACACACCAATTTATTGCATCCATTTCTCTGACCTTGGTCTCCAACAGTCCTTTACATTGCTTGAACTTCTGTCTTCAAAACTAGAGCCACAATACTGCAAACTCTGCCCCTCATACATAATTCAAGATACAAAGAAAAAATCCTCAACAATCCCCAGATCTGAGATTTTCTTTCCTCCCTCCTACAACTCTAAATTCCTATCACAGTAGTGCTTTTAGAAGTCTAGAATTGCAAATGAGAGCAGCCCTCATAATTACATTCTGCAATCTATTATTTATACTATTTGCAAAGGAATTTTGGAGAGGAGAGTTTGTTGAAGAGAAATATGTTCAATCCAATTTTATTTGCTCAAAATTCCAATCTTTAATTGTTGGAGCATTTTCATTGATTGAAATCATTTTCTCCATATCTCTTCTACTGTTTTCCTGCAAGAAGAAATCCAAATAAATTTAAAATGCAATAATAAAATCAAAATGGCATTGTTGGCATTTAAATCAAATCCAATCAGATTCTATTTAAATGAATAATTGAAAATAAAATATAAGCTTTCTCTTGATGCCTCGGATGATTTAATTGGCCAAGGATATTATTGACGAATGGATCTGCAAATAGGAGAGGCTTGGACAAATGAAAATGCAGAAAATAACTCAGAAAATTGATTTTGTTTTAGAAATTCGGAGCTTGATCTTCTGCCTGATTTTCGATCTAATAAATGACCAAATCTGTTAGTGAAACCTCCTCAAAAATGTTCTCCTCGATTTTATCTTTCCAATGAGCCGTCCTGGGTCTCATTTGCCCAAGTATAACACAATCTATGAGCCTCCAAAGTTGATGGATCAAATCTGATGTAAATCTGGAAATTCTGCTGCTGGGCTAAAAATCTGAATTTTAATTAAAAATTAAATCCTAAATTAGAATTCTATTTAACTAATAATTAATTCTAATTTAATTGTTAATCATAAACTAAACTAATTATTTAATAAACTATTATTAATTAATATTAATCTAAATAATTAACATAATTTAACTATTTATAAACTAATTAATATTAATCTAATAAATATTTAAATTTTTATTTAATTTAATTACTTAAACTTTATATTAATTAATCAATATAAAATAAGACATTAAATATTATAAATTATTATAAAATTAAATTATAACTACCTTTAATTTTTTCACTCGTACGTCTGAGTGGTTTGAAGCTTTAAACAAAACCTTAAGTCTTTTAACCTACATTAATGCCCTCAATGCCTTTTGTTTTTGCAATAGGCAAATCGGATCGAGGGAATGAAGAGTATCGGGTTTCACAATTATGTCCCGATCAAAATTTCGAACCCGATCCCTTGATGCGATAAAAATTAATTTTTATATATTATATTTATATTATTTTTAAATTTCATTAATTAAATTAATTATATTTAATATATTATAATTTAATTAATTTAAAATTTAATATTAATCAACAATTTTTCTATTTTGGTTTTATTTTATTTTGGTTTATTTTATAAACTACAACCATTTTTAATAAAAATGAAAATTAAACAATAGTTATTTTGAAACTAAATGAAAAATAAATTATAGCCACTTTGAAATTATGATTTTTCGAGATTAATAATTTATTGGAGTAAATTACTAAAATCTGGTTGTTTCATAATTTGGCTATATAAGTAAAAATGGAAAAATGTTAGTAAAAACTCACTACGGGTTAATATTGAAAATGAATGCATTATTGAATTAATTTATCTACAAAATGCAATATTGTACATTTTACGCATTTTTTAACCCAGGCTACATAAATAATCAGAGTTTCAAAGGAGTGTCATTTTCAAACCAATTGACCAAATGAGGCGAAACAAACGTCAATGAGAAGCTTATAAAAAATCAATTTTAACAAAACAATCAAAACAAGAATCCAAAGAAAATAAAAAATTAACAAAAGCGTAGGGTAATCAACTAAATAAAAATTCAAAAAGATGTTTAACTAAAAATTTTATAGAAAGGGTCCCCATTATTTGAAGTAAACAAGTCAAAAATGGGGGGTTGTGTTTTTACCACAACACAATCTCAAATCATGTATTTCATTATTATAATAAAAAAATTTGTTTAATTGAAATTCTGATTAAATACCAGAGAACAATGATTTTTTATTCTAAAGGGTTTTCTTCCCCAAAATGGTCGCCACTATGTTGCCATTTTGTATTTTTGAGGTTGAGGGAGTAAACACACAGGACAGCATCAAAACCACTCTGGAAGTTGGGATCTAGCCCTGCCAGCTTCAGAGAGGGATCTCTCTATTAAATTTAGCTTTGTTTTTATATGAATTTTAGGCTAGTTATGGTTGTATTGATTGTTTTAATTTAATTGGTTTGGTTGATTTAACTATTATAATTCCATTGAGCTATGGAGTCTATAAATTAAACTGGATTTGGCATCAAATTTTTAGAGGAATTTTCACAGGGCAAGCTAGGTTGCACTATTTGGATCTTTTCATAAATTAAATGGATTGTGAAATAACATAAGTGTAAGGTTCAGTAGAAATTAAGGAGCAATTAAGAATTCCTTAATTTGACTTCAGCGGAAAACATGAAAATTATTAACATCCATAATAGGGTGCTCTAAACAACAAATCTTATTCATCACAGTTTCTATTAAATAATTCATATATTCAGAATAACAGAGAAAGAAAACACAATGTTTGAACAAATAAACAAAAGAAACACATCACCATTTGGTACACCACATGAATCCTATGAAAGGTCCTTGTATTATTGATGCTCCAGCACTTTGAAAATTACAATATGCAGAGGAAATTACATTCAGAAATCAACAGTTAATACTTCAAACAGTGAAGTATTTATACAAAATAATTACAAAAAACGTTGTCAAAAACGACGTTGTATTATTAGCCTAGACACAAACAATATGATTTATCTCTAGCAGAAAAATAGGCCACATAGATAGATGGATGGAAAGGTGGCTCTGTTTAGGTGCATTCGGTTGTTGAGTCAACCCGAAAATGCGCTGCATTGGTGTGCTGACTGTCGTGCTGGATGATGTGTTGGTCGCTGTCTTACTACACCCGAATTACTCTTCAGTCCAGTAAATCACAAAGCTCTTCCCATCTATTTTCATCGGGTATGGTCAATTTAATCACCCTCTGATAAATTTCATCTACCTCTTTGTATTTGGAAAAAGTTGGATTCATAGTAAAAACATGTTTTACCACATTCTGTATGTGGAAATCATTTGACATGGTTTCTAAAAATGCCTTTGCTATCATACTACCTTTTATCCTAATGAACTTGATACTGCTTTCAGCCATTTCCTTCATCTTCAGGAAATAGTCCTCCTGAGTGATAAATTTATCATTTATTACATAAATGTTGGGAAGCCCTTTCTAGATCAGTGCTTCAATTCTGTTGCAACACCTGTTTACTCCTAGCTCCAATGTTTCACTTCTTTCTTCCAGCTGATCAATAAGGTTCCTCTTAGTCAAGACTTTCCTCACCTCCAAAATAGTGGCAGTTCTGACACTGATTCCTAATTCTTCAAGTTCATATTTGGACTTCGAATTTAGGAATCTGATAATGTTGGAGGCTTTTGTGGGCATGTCTCCAAGCTTCTCCCTTCCTTGAACAATGGTTTTCGTAGATTTTACTATCAATTCCTTCTGCTCAAAGATGATTTGGATAGATGGCCAAATCTATTCATAGAATCTAGAATATTCATCCAAATGGTTTCCTTGGCTTGGGCTAAGGTCTAACCAAATGAGGTATCCATTTTTACCCTCTGCAACTTCTCCAACAATCTCTTTGATTTCTGCATTTTAGTAACATGAGAAGCTTCAGCTTTGGCCTTCTGTACTTCTAATGCTTTGAGTTGATCCTACAAAGCCTTTATCTCTTTTGACTGGATGGACATGTTTTCCAGTGTCTTGGTTACCTGTTCAAAACTTGCAGTATGAGTGGAAGATGTGGCTGTAGTTGTTGTTCCTGTTGCTGGAAGATGAGAAATGGGTATGGCATCCAAGGGGACAATAGCCATCTTTTGACTCTATTCTTTCTCCTTTATCATCTTCTCTATTTTGGCCTCCATCTATCTAATCTGTATGTTTTTTCGTCATCATGTCAGCCTTCTGTGCCTCATTTTCTTCTATATCCTTGGTCAAAGGGTCCTCGGTGGCTGGCAGTTTGAGTTGTTTTCTCAATGTTGCAATGTCGAGATTCCTCTTTTTGATGATCTCTTCTATAACATTGACATACTTGGGATCATACCCTATCTTTACCATCTAATCCTCCAAAGACTCGATCTTGTTATCCTTTGCAAAGGAGGACACCTTCTCCATTTTCAACTAAGATTGAACATTAACAAATGAAACCTACAACTTGGACAATGACATAGTAGTGTTAGTCAATGTAGAAGATATTATCTCACCAACCTTCTTGTGCATTTCCATTTGATCAATGGGATGAATGTCTTTGGTGCCGAACTCAAATGTAGTGCTCCTGTAATCTACTATTGTTTTTGGTTGTGGAATTTGGGCTTAAATAAAATCCATTTGCATCTTCCCATGCTCTATGTCAAAGAATAACAACAACCTGCTCTATGAGCTAGAGGTCTACTTCCAAAACTGATTATAGGTATTATTTTTAAGAGTCTCACTCTTAGGCTTAATCTCCCTGTACCTATCAGAAACTGTCTTTTCCTTCCCTCCTTGGACATTCTGAGATTCTAACTATGTTTCCTTCTGACCTTGTGATGATGAAGGTTCTGTGGGATATGTTACAAATTTGTTGCTTGCATGTGGTGAATATGTAATTATGATGGCAACCTGCTCTTCTGTCTCTTTGTCCACATCTGTCTTAGGAGTCAATTTTGTCCTCTTCTTGTAACTGATCCTGAAATCTATGGCTTCACTTCCAATGGTTGATGATGATCCCTCCTCTCTTTGTATTTTGTTTGATTTCTCCCGAGGAGTGGGAGTCTGCAAACTGGAAGTAGAAAAGCGTTGTTCTTCAGCTTCTTGTAAGGTGTTTTCTGTCCATTCCAACTTATTAGCATACTTTTCTATTTCAGGCCTTGAAGTATGGATGTAGGGATTACTTTTATTCGCTACCCTTAGCTTTGAAATAATGCCACAAGGGTCATAAGACCATGTAAAACTTAGGCTGAACTTCATTTCTTTAAGCATCTTGTCTGCTTCTTTCCTTGTTGTCCTGGTATTACAAACAAATGGGCCCACTTGTGTCTTTATATGAAACTGTGATTTCTTCTTGGCCACTACAAAAAGAATGTCATCAAAATTTAACATATGTCTAATATACTCCAGGGAAAAAATCCTCATTGGGAGGTATTTGGGGAGTTTGTATGGTGCTAATTCACAACCATAAACTCTGATTTTTGCGTATTTTTGGTATAAATACCAATCCCCAGTCTTTGCACGATCTGTTGAATGCAAAATTCTCTTGATTTGTTCATTGATTCTAGGTTGTATTGAACTGTTAAGGATGTTCATGGCTCAGTGAACAAATTCCTCAATACATTGTTTGTAAGAGAACTCTTGTTTCTCTTTCATGACCAATGATTTCCAAAAGATCACTGGCTATTGTTTTCCTGCATAATCAAGTTTTTGCATTGCAAAATTTAACTTATCTGCCTGATAGTAAAGAAACATATAGATTAAAATGGAGGTGTAATTAAACACCTGCTCTGTGGGAAACTTTATAAATTGCTCATGAATGCTTTCAACCAAGAATTGACTTAAATTGAACACAATGGATGGCTTACTGTCTATTGAAAATATGGAGAGGAAACCTAAAATGGGCTCATCTACCCACTAACAGAGTAATAACCCAAAATATAGGAAATCATGGATATAATTTGCGTGGCTTGATCATGGAAGATGGAGGAAGGGTATGGAGGATTCTTCTTAGGTAACTGGGCATTCTCAGGCAAGAAATCCAGCTTCTGATAAAGCTAGGTGAGGGCTTCTAAGGAGAATGGAGCAGTATTTTCCACAGGGGATGCTAGCATCATTTGGTCAATGGACTAGGCAGCAATTGTAAAGAGAATGTCACCTGATGGGACCATGATAGCTCTTTGAGTAAGGACATAACAAGCCTGGCATTTTCTAGTAAACTCAGGGGCTTGGAAGGTCAAGGGGAAGATGTAATGGGGAATATTGGACTCTCAGATCCCAATTTCATCAGTTTTATCTACATTCTTGTCTTCCAACCAACAATATAATTCCAAAAAATCACAATCACATTGGGTTTCACTAATCCTATAATCCCTGTTGGCTAAAGGGATGTGATCTAAATCTACAGAGGGAGGGATTAATGGATTAATTGGCTTATCTTGGGTTTTTCTTTTGGGAGGCATGATTGTATCAATGAAAGTAACAGTAAGAGAAATTGACAAAGAGCTTACCGAGAATGTTAGAAAAAATATATATTACAGAGCAATGGAACACATAAAATATATTGCAGAAATATAAACACAGAAAACACATAAGACAAGAGAGACACATATATACGTGGTTCACCCAATTTGGGCTACGTCCATGGAGAAACAGCCATTCCTTCATCTTATATTATCCAGCAAACTGAAGAGATACAACCTACAACAAATCCGTTGTAATTCCCTCTTCGCTCTCACACAATCTCCTCTCTCTTTCTCGCTCAGAATACAGATCTACATAGACGCAATACAATTCCCTCATATATATCGATGGGTTGCCTTCTAGGGCCAATAATCCTAAATTAAACATAACTTATACCACTAGATCTCTGCATAATGAACGACCCAAATTGACTACGAAATTACAAAATTTTATAAGGAAATTTTACATCTATTTTTAGCTTCGAGGGTGCTACCACCAATCCCCCACCAGGGGGTGGGGCTCCCAAAGATCGCAGTTGCCCCCCCAGAGCCCCCTTGCATCGTACATTTTATGGGCGGCGTTGTCACCACATTACGAACTGGGGTCCAATGTGGCGATACCTATAAATAAAGAAGATAATCATGCTCCACACCCAACAGAGAAAACTATGTGGTTAACGAACTGTAAGGTGAAGGGGAAAAAGGACTGTCAATGTCTGTCTGAATCTGGTAATGGAAAATGTTACACAGTATTTTGTCACCGTCCCTGTTACCCCTTCTCCTAGACATTGGAGGACCTATTTCGGGACCTGTGAGAAGTGACATAACTTGAAAACCCCTGCATTGTATCCCTTAAAGTATGTACTCCATATGCCCTGAAGACACCTTCTGCACAATACCCAAAAATATAGCCCTTTCTCCATTGGTGTTGTTCCACAGTGTACTACTCGCGCCAATGGGAGAAATCCTCCAAAGAGGGCGTGCCAGCTGGCGCTCTGTCTCAGAGTCGCACTAGCGCCAACCCAGTTGGGTAAATTTTTTAACAAACAAACTTCCGAAG
>APFE031599326.1:2593-18189 GCA_000404065.3 Pinus taeda | reverse complement strand
ACCCATCCAAAGGAGGATTTGACGTCAGAACTTGGTTGTATTCTATTTTGTTTTATCAATAATAATAGACGACTATCATTATGGTTCCACTCATGTGTCTTTATTATGATGTTTGAGTTGTATCCTTTCTGACTGATACATAGTTGCATTTCTTGGATTTTATGCTTATATTTGTCTTGTTCTTTGCATGTGCAAGTGTCTATTCACGAGGATCGTGAGGATTGTGACCAACTGAAGCGAAAGAATGGAAGCGACGACCCTTCTACAAATATAAGTGTTGGATTCGAGGTAGGCTCTCATCGTTGGCCTTTACTTTGCAATTAGGAACCTGCGTGTTAGCGTTGTTCAATTGTTGTTAGACCCCATTTAGGCTAGTGGGATCACCTCTGTCCACAGAGGGGATTTACCTACACAAAAATTTGGCTACTCCGCTGGGGAGTTGGCTTTTGCCTTGTTTGTTTATCTTGTCATGTTGTTTGATTTGTAAACTATTAGACGGAGTCTGAAGTCTGGCCAGATAGCCTTCGAAAAGCTATTGCTTTGCATTAGCGAAGTAGATCAACGCTACTTCAGTCCATCTCCGGTTTGGTTTGCAAACTGAACGACTTGGGACTAGCCTTGTTCCTTGTTTGTTTCCTTGGTTTCTCCCGCTTGTTTTGCTTTCTGGGTTGGATACCTGTGTTGTTTTTACCTCTTGAAAGTACTTAGGTATTGCTGGTTTAGCCTTGGCTCTTTTGTTTTTATTTTTCCTTAGCAAACTCGACTGGCGCTAGTTTATAGCGTGACAGTCGCACCAATTGGCACAAGTTGCACATTGACAACCCGCACCAATCCTAAAAGGTGCTAGTTGCAGCCTGATAGTTGCGCCAAGCCTGTAAACTTTTGAAGTTTGCTTCGTTCTCAATTTTTTGAGCTTTGGTTTTGTCCTAAGTACCTCTATTAGATTGCTAGAGTGTCTTGGAGTGTGATTTGACTAGTTCTGATCACTACCCTTTGGGTGTTTGCTTTTTTCTATTGATTTCACGTTTCTAGCCCTAGGGCATCTAGTGGCCTTGTGAATCGAGCCTTCCTAAGGTGTTTCGATCTTTTTGTTGTCCAGTCGACTCTCTTTCTTGCTCCCTTACACTTGTTTGGTAGTCGTGAATTATTTCGTTGCGTTATTTAGGTGATTTGCTTCGTCTTCACTTGAATTCTGGTCCGTCTCACTTTGAGCCTAGATCACACGGCTCATTGTTCGCTTTGGGATCTTTTTGATTCTTTGGATGTTCGATTTGTGTTTTGAGGAACAGAATGTGTGTGTATTGGTTAGAATTTGTTAGTATTATTTCTCAAAAGTTCTTTAGTGCATTTTACCATTATTGAAAAAGAAAATCTCTTTTGCTTTGAAACAGTTAATGAAAGTTAGGACTTTTCATTCTGATTAGTGGATTAGCAATCTTAAAAGAAAAGTTTATTGGTTTTCATTAGCTGCATTAGGGAAACTCTTTGTTGTTTGTGATCATTTCGTTTGCATGAAAGCTCTCTAAACTCTTTTGTAATCAGCATTCATCGAATGGAATGACATGTTTTGGCATATAGATTGCATTTAGGGATTTTGAGAAATTACATACGGTAGGACTTGAAAACTGAAACTTAACTCAAGATCAACTTTAAAATAAATCGAATGAACTTAAAAACGCATTGGAACTTAACGCTCACATTCTAGAGGTCTAGGCTAGAGATGTGCTCCGACGTCGTTAAACCTAGTCACTTTTGTTCTCACATTAAGGTTTGGTGATTCCTCTGTGTGATTCCATGTGGTCTAGTCGGACTTGTGCTCCCACGTCGCATTATATATGGGAGACTCCATGGTTACCATCCTTGATCCATAGGAAGCCATTCCGCCGCCTTACAACCCATTACGCACGGAACACAGCTTCGGAAGATTGACTCAATACGGAAGTCCTGCTTCATATGATTGCTAAGGTGTTATGCAATTTTAGGATTGTCAGTAAACCCCTTGCCTAGTTTCTCCAGAGCAGTCACTTTTTGATCCTTTTCGGACTCCTTAAAAGAAAAGGCTCACTTGAGCATTTGTCACTTCAGGCTCACTAAATATTCGAAGGCGACTAGAGTCATCTTTGGTCCTTTTCTCGACTCTTAAAACATGAAAAGGTCAAGTTGTGTCCTAATGTCTTAAAAATTTATTCGACTACGATTACATTTACCTTGTTAGATCTTGTTTGCGCTAGTTTTGAGTAGGGTCTTTTATCGTTAGCTTGTCTAGGATTTTTGTTTGATTCGATCATCCTGGTGGATCCATCGATCTCGTCTCCCGTCCCAAGTGACCAAGGGTCTCCTTCTTCTGCTACTCCTGAGACACCAGTTTGTAGTGACACTTTCCCTGTTATTCCAAGTGTCCAACCGTTGAACTCACGTGCCCCAGAGGACAAGCTTTCTGATTTGTTTTGGAACCCTATTTGGGAGCCTTCTGAAGAGGATTTTCCCTCTACTCCTATTGGTCTTTCGTCCTCGATGGCTTCTTCTGATATGGAAGACACATCTCCTGTATCGAGTGGAACACCCGTTATGTCGAGTATTGAGACTCCCATCCCGGCCACATCCCCGGTCATATCTATGTCCTACAGTGTTACACCCCTTGGTATTATAGTGCCTGCGTGCTATAGATATTTGAGGGATGCCATGGGCTCTGGGAGTTCCTCTTCTATGTGGGATAATCAAATTGTTCCCACTACGGGACCTTTTGTTTCCCAAGTTCACCATACCACTGTCACGTCAGTTTCGACCCATCCGACCATTTGTGTCACATCGTCAACTCCGGTTGTTAGTGCCGTTACGGCATCCTCCGTCGTAACTACTGTTGCCGGCCCATCCCGTGGTCCGGTACGTGGTGGTCAATCGGCACATGCTGCCAGAGTTTTTCATCCTGCAAGCAGTGCCTCGCCTTCTTCTAATGCCATTTCAGCAAGGGGGCATATTCTTAGTACTTGCATGCTATCCAAAATCCAAGCACGCAAGGCCCCTATTATGACCCTATAGGTCATCATTTGTATACCTCCTTGCCAGCTCAACTCGCGGTTGAGTCCTCAATTCCGTTAAATGTCGCTTGGGGTACCACCGGTTATGGTGGTGGCCAATTCTGTCCGGATCAAGGGCAACCATCTCAAGGACCATCATACCAAGGTCAGCCATCCTACACGCAGCCTAATTATGGGCAGCAGTATTATGGTCAAACCTATCCAGGGCAACCTGGAGGCTCGCAAGGAAAACTCTACCAGGGACAACCTTCGGCCTCTGGTGGTCTGTCTTTTACATATCTTGGGCAACCTTCTGGAAACCCAAGACAACCTTATGCTCAACAAGGACAACCTGGACCCCAGTAGGGATACCCTTCAGGTCAACCCTATGGGAATCCAGGACAACCTTACGTGCAACAAGGACAACCCGGAAACCAGCAAGGCTACCCTTCTGGGCAAGGTGGCCAGCCTTACATGCAGCAAGGCCAACCCACTGCTCAGCCTAGTTAGCCATATGGCCTACAAGGACAACCGAACACCCAGCAAGTCCAACATTCTGGGCAAGTAGGTCCATCTCAGATCCAACCAAGACAACCTTCTGGCCAGGTGGCCCAACCTCAGTCTTCGCAAGGATATCTCTCTGGGTCGGCTCAACCAGGCATGCAGATGGTTCTTGCTTCTCAAGCTCAACCCGGTTACCAACCCCAGAATCAAACTAGTCTCCAACCACAAGGTGGGTACCAATCCCAACTTCTTATCAAATGTAGCTTGGTTCCCAGGCTCAATATGGAGCCCAGCAACCATATGGATACCAGCAACCCCAGGGGCAAAATCAATCTGCCCCGTATCAAAATTACCAACAGCCACAGGCCACCCCTTATCAAAATTACCAGCAACCCAATGTTGCTCCTGCAGGACAGTATGGTAACCAATGGGGCGCTGGGGGGCAGATCCAGAATCAACCATCCAGTTATGGATATAACCCTTATGGAAAAAGTTCTTATGGACAAGGTCCTTTTGGACCTGGTCCGTTCGAACAAGGTCAATGGGGGCAACCATCTATTGGATGGAACTCTAGCCCTACCTCATATCCGCAGATGTCCTTCAAAACGCAGCTACCATTCCTAGCAAAGTTGGAACTGCACGATGTGTCGAAGTTAACTAATGATCCTATTTTGCATAATCCACAATGGCCAACAGTTCCAACTAAGATACCTAGCGATTGTCCCAAATTCGACGGCAAAGCTGGAGAGGATCCTCAAGCCCATGTAATGACTTATCACCTTTGGTGTTCATCCAATTCATGGCTTGATGATTCAGTTCGGCTTCGCCTGTTTCAAAGGACTCTCACTGGCTCCGCTGCTAAATGGTACATTGAATTGACCTGTGCATCTTTTCAAGATTTTAATTCATTGGCAATGGCATTCCTCACTCATTTTCAGTTACCCATTCAGTATGAGATGGGAACCCATCTCCTTACGTCTCTCAAGCAAGACACAGCTATGCACATCTCTGATCATATACATGAATGGAGAAGGCGTCGTCGGTTCATCAAGTTTTAGATTCCTGATCAACTCCTCACCGACTGGTTCACAACTTCCTTTGTCCCTAAGATCGCACGAGACATTGCTATGGGAGCTTGCGTAACTGAAGAGAAAGCTATCGCGCGTGCTCAGTACCTTGAACTAGTTTATTCTCAGTCAGGTACTTTATATGAGTATTTACCTGATGCCCCGAGACCCGGTACATCCAAGGCTCCACCAAAGCCATCTGTTGATGGAGTTATTGGCTCTGTAAATCTGTCGTCCAAAAATTCATCCTCGAACCCTGGGAAGCCAAAACCAAATGCTTCTAGCGAAAACACTTCTCAGGGTGGTTCAAATTCTGGAAGTACTTCCGAGGTTAATGCCGTCCAGTCCACCACAGCGAGTAAGGCCTCGAAAGGAAAGAAAAAGGGGAAAGAAAAGAATAATTCTGAGCAACCTAAACAGGATTCCTCCAAACCTCCATCCGAGGAAGGAGCTAAGCACAAACCCAAGTATCCGTGTCTCATCTATGATGAGGATCACTACACCAAAGACTACCCAAGGCGGTCCGAGGTTAATCGTTTGTTGAAAGGTGCTCCTGGAATTCCTGCGATTCTTAAAGAACCTTTCCCCTCTCAACAGACTCAAATGGTGGCTGATCCATCTTCATCTTCTTCTCCCTTTGGTTCCCAAGTCTTCATGGTTGGATCCATTCCCATTCATGTAACGACTCGAACAAAGGAGTATCCATCGTCCACCGGGAAGGAGCTCGAGGTTCCTGTTAGACTCTGTCTCATGTCAGAGATTGATTCTTCTTCAAAACCCTGTTTTGAAGAAGAAATCATTAATGTGTTGTTTCAGATTATGTAATTTATCTCCAGCTCTTCAACTAGTAGCGACTTCAAGCTCCTATCTCTGCAAAAGCACAAACACAAAGCAAAGCATCATCAGCAATCAAAGTCTGGCAATTTAAAAAAATCAAATCAACAATGCCTTCCGCTCCTTCATCCATTACTCGTACACGACAAGCTTTGAATCTTTCCAAGATCAGTTTACTTCCAGCAAAGATGGCGAATCTAGTAGCAGAGGCTGCCTTGAATGAGCAACCAAAAATCTCCAAGTGTGTTGGATGAAGTTAGAGAGGGATCGCATGGGAAAGAGAATTCTTCTAGAAAATTGATGCTGGAAAATTGATGTTGCAGGTCCAGATCTTGATCAAATATTCATAAGCCTCATATACCCTTGACCCTCAATTCAAGGATCACAATCTAGATTATTCCTTGGATCTATTTTGTGGACATCTTCTGATGGTAGAAGAGCAAATGGTACTCAGATAAACCAAACATGATATGTCCTGTATTAGATGATATGTCCTGTATTAGATGTTTTAACATACTTGTACTTGAAGTCCACATTAGACACAGTCGAAGGTTTCAAGAATTCAATTGCCTATGGTAGAAATGATTCGAAGATTGGCACAATGCTTCCAGCCATTGATGCATGTGAAAGAAGATACTTTTGTGAAAATGGAGCACAGCAATCAATGGTAGATTCTAGTGTAGAGTTGGGTTTGGCGGAGAACCCTTCTAAGCCTGTGAAAGAACCTCTTGTTTGTGATATATGGAAAGAGTTGCTGCTATCATTTCCAGGTTCTGTTTCTCCAGATGAAGATGGGAAACATATATTTATTTCTGACACTAATCATCATCGAATCATCATGGCAAATGTAAATGGAAGGGTTTTAGATTGTATTGGTTCCTCTCCAGGGTTTGAGGATGGGCCATTTGAGACAGCGAAGATATGCCGCCCCACTTCATCTTTTTTCAGTGCTGATCAAGATTGCTTATATTTTGTAGACTCTGAGAATCATGCAATTAGGAACGCAGATATGGAGAATAGGACAGTGCAAACACTCTATATGGGAATTCATAGACAGGTTAATGAAGAGACTGCATTTAAAAAAAATTGGATGGCAATGTTTCTGAAGGGGAGCAAATAAGTGGACTTCGATTTCCTTGGCATCTTGAGATCACAAGGGAGAATGATCTCGTCATTGCTAACCATGGATTTGGAGATCTGTGGATCTTAAATTTGGAGACAGGGATGCACACTGTTGTGGAACTATTTAGGTGGAAAGCAGATAATAAAATGCTGATTATAGATGATGTAATTAAACTTTAAAGATCTAAGCAAACATCACAACTTGGCTTTCTACAAAACTTCTCTGCACAAGATTTTGTATCATGTATAGCAAAATTGCAGCATATAGTTGTATTGGTTGATACAGGCAGTCAAAGGATTTTGAAGATCCATTTGGAAACTGGAGATATTTCATCTTTTCAATTTTTGGACCTTGGTTGTCTTGGATTGCCTTACTGGTGGTCATGTGATGTGGAAAAGTTAATTCGTCACAGAAATGTTATGGATAAAAATTTCAACAAAGAGGGTCTTCGAAGCTCATTTCAATGATTCAGTGTACAGCCAGGAAAGTGCGAAATAGGAGTAAATCCCATTTTGCCGAGAGGGACAAAGCTGGCAGCTCCCTTGGACAAAGGTTGCATCTAGCAGCAATCAAGGGGAAGTGTTGTAGAATTATCTATGTATGATGGGATGCTAATTGCTGATAATATTGGCATGGCTCAGCAGTTCTATGATGAATTGGATAACGTGATCTCAATTAAAGAAGAAGTTGATGACCTGGAACACACCGATCAATATGATCAGGGCTTGGGGACCTCTTGTTTTAGCTCTAGTTTATATTCCATTGACAGTGCTAGCAGTTCCAGCATCCGTCCTCACAATTGGGGGTGGATACCTATTTGGGCTGCCAATTGGTTTCATCGTTGATTCCATTGGATCTACAATGGGTTGTACAGCTGCCTTCATCGTTGGAAAAATGATTGGAAGATCTTATGTAGCATCCCAATTGAATGATTATCCACAATTCCAAGTTGTTTCTATAGCAACTCGAAAATCAGGGTTTAAGATTGTTTTTCTTCTAGGGCTTGTACCACTACTTCCATTCAACGTGCTAAATTATCTACTGTCTGTGACTTCTATTGGCTTGGGTCAATACATGCTGGCTTCCTGGTTTGTTCGTTGGATATTGATGACTGCAGGTTTAATGACATCTGCGGTTCTTATCTTTTGGTGGCAAAAATAGTTAAAGACCGAATGCCACAGAAACATCGAAATAGGAGTAAACGGTCTATTCCTGGCTTCAGTTCCGATTCAGAAAGGATATGCAGCTACAATTGTTGCCTCCACATTGATTATCATCGAACTTTATATGTAACGCTGCCCCTTTTCAAAACAGATGGACATGCAATTGCGCATGCAGTGCTAGAACATCTTGATCATGAAACTGGATGTCGTGGCTTGTTTTCTCCTCACTATCACCACCGCCACTTTCACTAATGATGCGGGTGCCCCAATAACAGATATTTACAATAAAAAAAAAAGATTTTCTATTTAGATATGGAATCTGTTGATGTCAACCACGACAGGGCACTAAGTCTGGTCCTCATTCCCGCCACAAAGACATCAACCGCAACAGAAAAATAAGAACGAATTTCCTATTTCAAGACCTCAGAAATCAAAAAGATATGCGCTCCAGTATTTGTCTTTTAATTAGCCAATGATCAGAGGATTTTTAGGGACACGGTTTTATTTTAGAATAAAAGAAAACGTTTTGTCCAATTTTTGTAACGTTAGTTAAAACAGCGCCCCTGTTTTGGGGGTCGATCTGTTGTATTTTTTAGGATAGTTTATTTATTGTATTAAAAAAATTCATTTGAGAGAGATTAGACAGGGGGGGGAGTTTTCTGAGGGCTGAAAGCTGCTATAGCGTAGCAGAGCTTCATTGTACAGTCATTGGCAAGATTTTTAATGAAAATTTCACAGCTCTGACTTCTGAGATCCCTGTGGTATGATAATTTAGCATAAGTTTTTCTCTTGTTTCATATGTAATCTGTTATGTTTCATTTCACTACATAATCATTTCTAACTGAACAAATGAAGTGTTTAGGTAAGAATTCATGCCTGCCATGCTCTGCCTATAAGTTTGTTCATGTTTAATGTTTTCCTCTGTTTGACAAGGATTCATCTCCTATGCCCTTGTCAGCTCCTCACCAGTCTTTCCATCTCATTTAGCCTCAATTTGGTGTTAAATTTCTTTTCTACCTTGCCTCAGTTGATAATCTGTGTTGTTCATTATTTTTCTCTGTTCAAACTGTGATTTTGCCCAGGCAGCCCAGAAAAACCCCGTTATTTAATTAAAAACCCCAAATCAAATCTTTCTAATCAGTTTACTAGCCTAATATCAGTGTTACCCTATTGGTCATCTCATCAATTGGAGATTTTACGAGATAGACCGGAGAGAGCCTTCTCCTGCCCCGTAGGGCTAGCTACGAGGCTAAATGGTTTGATGTAGCCTTGAGGTTTACCTTTCTCAGCCTGAGGTAAAATTTCAAGTGCTAACAGTTCCCTCAAGCACTCCTTCGTCCAGCTCTGGTCCGCTCCATATCAAGAGACCAAGTACTGAGACGACCATCCGACCCCCTCCCAAAGGAGTACTCAGGAGATCATCTTACAACCCAAATGCTCGTGCTGCTCAGCACTATAGCATAGTTGAGGACTTAGCACAGGCTCCGTCGGCTATGTCCGCCTTAGAGGTTCTCCAAAGCTGCCCCCCTCAGAGGAAGTCCTTGCTATCGTCCATCGGTGGCATCGACCCGACAGATTCGAATTTAATTACCTTTGATCTCGAGAGCCATGTCACAAGGCTGCCTCATCAGATCGCCTTTCTTATACAAGTCATCATCAATTCAAAAACGATCCATCGTAGAGTTATTGATGAGGGCGCGTCAACTTGCATCATGTCTATTGCTTGTTGGAAAGTGATCGGGTCTCCAACTTTGAGCCAGTCTCCCACGATGTTGGAAGCCTTTGATCAGAGAGAATCTCGTCCCTATGGTAATCTTCAACGATTTCCGATCACTTTAGAAGGGAAAACTGTTGAAGTAGAAGTTGAGGTCGTTGATGCAAATCTTACTTACAACCTCCTTCTGGGACGGAGTTAGACGTATGCCATGCGTGCCGTGGCTTCATCCCTCTTCCGTGTCATCCATTTCCCTCACCAAGGGAAAATTGTCACGATAGACCAACTCTCCTTCTTCGCTTCTTCTTTTGAAGGAAATGTACCTTTCATGGAGCATACCTCCATCCCTTTCGAGAGTGTGGGAGCCGGGCTCTTCAAAGATCTCGCCCTTATGGGTGTTTTCTTACTCCCACCTCCCAACCTCACCTCCATCAGTATGATCTCGGTTCATTCTGATCCCTGGGTCCTTCCCCCCATCGACCAGATAGAATCGTGGGGCGAGGAGATGCCGTTGAGTCCCGCCGAGCTCAACTACATCGAAATCGCTGCTGTATCGGCCCCTCCTACTGAACCCGCTTCTTTAAGTGGAGCTCTTAACTCATACGACTATTCCCCTTGGCTTGGAGAATGTGCCTCCTTGGATCCATTAAAGGAAATATTTCCTTTCGACGAAGCTATCATGGAAACCATGTCTCTCGAGGAACCCTTGTGGTTCAATCTTCACCACCGTTCCTCGTTTCTCCCTACCCTTCGGGAAACGTTGGCTTGTCTTGAGTGATTTGCTCTGTGTCTCCCTTCACAACCTTGTCAGACGCTTGTTCAAGTCTATCAAGTATCGTCTGAAGGGAATTTGGGGAACATTACGCAGACCCAACCCATCGACATCTCTCTCAAACCAGGGATTGTCGAGAACCTTTATATAGGAGTCACTTGCACTCCTGAGGAAATTCAAATCTATATAGCTCTTTTTCGCGAGTTCCGTGACGTCTTTACGTGGTCTTATGAAGAGATGCCCGGCATTGATCCAAACATTGTAGTGCATGAGACACCTACCTATCCAGGAGCCAAACCTGTTCATCAGCGTTTACGCCCTGTGCACCCCCGCAAGGCTGCAGCTATCAAAGCGGAAGTTCAAAAACTTCTTAAAGCTGGTTTCATTTACCCTATCCCACTCACAGATTGGGTCTCTAACATTGTCCCTGTGGATAAAAAGCAGGGGACTATTCGTGTCTGTGTCGATTATCACGATATTAACCGACCCTGCCCGAAAGATAACTACCCCACACCTTTCATTGACAAGCTCAATGATGAGTGTGCTGGGAGTGAGATATATTCGTTTATGGATGGCTTTTCTGGCTACAACCAGATTAATATCGTGCCCACTGATCAACACAAGATGGCCTTTATCTGTCCATGGGGTACTTTCACTTACAAAAAGCTCCCTTTCAGTCTAAAAAATGTTGGTGCCACGTTTCAACGTGCGATGTCTTACGCCTTTCATGATATCCGGCACATCGTACAACCTTATCTGGATGACCTTCCCGCTCATTCGGCTAAGCGCCAAGACCATCCATCACATCTTCGTGAGATTTTTCTCCGCTGTCAACACTACAATATCCGACTTAATCCGCATAAATGTGTCTTCTGCGTAGAATCTGGTCGACTTCTCGAGTTCATCGTCTCCCGAGAGGGCATCCGCTTGGATCCCCTTGAAGTCGAAGCCATTTTGAATCTTCCTCCCCCTGCTTCTTTGCGGAAACTACAAAGTTTGTAGGGTAAAGAAAATTTCTTACGATGATTTATCCTGAATTATGCCGAGGTGGCAAAAGGTTTCACGCAGTTACTTAAGTGCGACACCCCGCTTCGATGGGATGCCATAGCTGAGGAGTCTTTTGCACATCTTAAAAATCTCCTCATTTCCGCCCCTTTGTTGCGGCCTCCGAATTATCATCGCGATTACACGTTGTATCTGGCCGCTGCTAACACCACCATCGGTATGGTTCTGGTTCAGGATGACGACGATGGCACTGAACATGTTATCTACTACCTTAGCCGCAATTTGTTAGATATGGAATCTCGATATGCTTATGCCGAGAAGTTTCCCTCGCTGTTGTTTGCGTTGTTCAACGCTTCTGTCATTACATCTTGCTGCGTACCACGATAGTGATCTCTGATTGCAAACCTATGACCTACATTCTGTCACGCCAGTTGCTGGGGGGCAAATACTCGAAGTGGATAGTCATCCTCCAAGAGTTTGACTTGGAATTTACTGCTGCCAAGTCTAAGAAATCACTTGTCTTCACTGAGTTGTTGTGTTATTTGCCATCCACTACTGCCTCCTCTCAGTTAGAGGATTCCATTCCAGACGAAACTCTCTTCCTCATTAGCACCCTCGATCCCTGGTACGGGGATATTATTGTCTACTTGCAGACGTCCTCCTTCCGTCCCGAGACCTCTAAAGATGCACGCCGACAGATCCGACATTAAGCCCAACCATATCGCATCGTTGGGGACACCCTATACCGTCTCGGTGTTGATTCTGTTCTTCGCCAATGCTTGACTTTCAAAGAAGCAGAGAGAGTTCTGAATGACTGCAACTCCGGTGCATGTGGCGGTCACATGTCTGGCTATGCCACCGCACATAAAATCCTCCGTTCCGGATATTTCTGGCCCTCCATTTTCAAGGATTGCATTATTGCCATCCGTTCGTGTCATGAGTGCCAGATTTACCAACAAAAGATGCGTGTACCCCCTGCCCCACTACACCCCGTTGTAACCGTCGGCCCTTTTTCCAAATGGGGCATCGATTATGTGACCTGTAACCCTCGCTCGGCCGGGGGGCATGGGTACATCATCGTTGTTGTTGATTATTTCACGAAATGGGCCGAGGCGACGCCTACATTGTCAGAAGACGGTCACACCGCAGCGCAGTTTTTGTTCAACCATGTTATTTCACGGTTCGAAGTACCCCAAGCCATCGTCACTGATCATGGAAAGCATTTTCGTAATCATATGATGACCGAGTTAACAACCCAGTTGGGCCTTAGGCATGATAGTTCGACCCCGTACTATCCTCAGGCAAACGGTCAAGTGGAAGACGTGAACAAGGTTTTGGTCACGATTCTTCAAAGAATAGTTGGCATGCATAAGTCCAATTGGCATCTGATGTTGTTCTCTGCTTTGTGGGCCTACCGTACCTCCGTGAAAGACGCCACTAGTTTTACTCCTTTTCAGTTAGTTTACAGACTGGAGGCGGCCCTTCCCATTGAGTGTGAGATTCCTTCATTAAAGATAGTCGTCGAGTTGCTCCCTGATACTACTCCAATAGAAGAGCGTCTTCTTTACTTAGAACGGCTAGATCAGACTCGTCGTCTAGCCTCCTTAGCTATTGAAGCTCAGAAGAAGCGAGTGAAAACTCACTTCGATAATATTGTTAACCCCCACTCTTTCATTGAGGGAGACCTAGTACTCCTCTATGATCAAGCTAACGATAAGTTGGGGGCAGGAAAACTCGAGCCTATGTGGCACGGGCCCTACATTGTGAAAAGAGTTTTGCAAAAAGGCGCTTACGAGCTTATTGATTATGAAGGCAATCCCCTGGATAGGCCCCGAAACGGGCTTTATCTCAAAAAATACTATGCATGAGTCCAGGCACTCTCTCTTTGTACATACGTGTGCTTTCAGCAAGTGTGTTGTGTGTGCATGTTTTTAGTTTTTATTTTAGTATGTCTGCATGATTTCCGCTTATTGTGTCTTTTGCTTCTTGAACAGATGTCTGGATCGCCTTACGTTGGTTTCGTTGATGGTGCTTCCCGCAGTACACGCAGCTTGTCATCTACGGCATGGGTGATCTACGATCCTCGTGGTGAGCTAGTAGATATTCAAGGGGTTTGTCTAGGTTGTACAACAAACAATGTTGATGAATATAGTGTTGTGATTGAATTATTAGCTGAGGGGATTAACCTCGGCATTCGCACATTGGTTGTGAACTTGGACTCTCAACTTGCAGTCCACCAACTCAACGGGCGTTATTCCGTCAGAGATCATCGGATTTTAAGGTTGTATTTACGTGTTAAGTTATTAGAAAGGGATTTTGATTTCATTACTTATCAACATATTCCAAGACGACTTAATACGTTAACTGATGCATTAGCTAATTATGTGTTGGACAGGCATTTTCATAACATGTAATTCAACATAACACAAGAAGCATACAGTACAATAAACCATAAACCATATGTATATATATATATATATGTGTGTGTGTGTGTCCAGAATGTTTGCACCCCGTGCATCATCAAAAAATAATACATGTTTGTTTGAATACATCCGGAGACAACATGTCTCTCAAAAAATATGCATGAAAAGAAAAGCCTATATATCTAGTCTCGGTGGTGCTCATGATATCACATCACCGCTCGCACTAGATGCCTCAAGAGCCGGTGGATGCGAGTTGGCACCCCTAAGGTGTGCCTCTGGTACGCTAGCGGGACATACGCTAGCCAAGCATAATCTGGGATCCCTCGAGTGATAGCCTCGAGGTTCTGGATAAGCTCCCCTCTGTCACCGCCCTCCTCCTGAGGATCTGCTCCTGCTGCTGCTGCTACTGGATGTTTTCTCGCAACAGAAGACAAGCCAGCTGGACGCTCTGAGCCGACATCTGCATATGCATATAAAGGTCATTAGGACAAGCATGTACTAACAAAAAAAATCATAAAAATATAAAATTAAAAAAAAAAATGAGGACGTACCAATCTCCTCGTCCCAGTCCTCTCCCTCCGGCAAGGGAAGGTCAGGGTCTCCAGTGAATTCTGTCCCCGCATATGGCCAGTCTTCCACCATGATCAGTTGGTGGCGAAGCCACCCGAAGAACTCCGGTCTGAAGGACATCTGCTGGCTGCCACCACCCCTCGGCATCAGTGCTGCCCATCGAGCCATCCTCGACTATCGAGGTGCTGGGTCTGCCACAAAGGCCCCTTGGCCCTGGAAGCTTGGCACATGTTGCAAGAAGAACATCACCAAGATGGAACCATACCCGAACTGTTGCAGCTTGCCCGCTTGGCCTTTGTCAGTTGCCTCTTCATATTGGTCGTCACAGCTGACGCCCAATTGAAGACCATTGGGCTAAGGCACTATATCGCTAATAGTAGGTGGTTCTTCGTAGCTTCGTGGGGCGCTTATGCCCCCGCAGCTCATGTAAGAGTGAATAGTAAGGCACTCAGTGTTAGATCCTGAACAGTGGAGATATCCACCTTTGAACTGCCCTGCCCATATCTTGCCTCCGGGCAAATCCGAGCCTTCACCTCATCCATCTTTTCCCCGGATGGCCTGCTCCCAGTCAACCGAGGCACCGGCCCTCGTCGTGACAATCCTGTCGAGAAATAGACATCCGAAACGTCCAACTCTAGTACCTGATCTCGTATCCGGAACACCTATTCCTCTACGTCCCACAAGTCGATCAAGTACTGTAGGAGCTCTGGCTGAGCTCGCAAATAGGATAGCATGAAGAATTTTTTGAGCCCACACGCTCTGAGAGCTTCCATGCAATCCTCGTCAGCTAGGGCTAATGTGTCTACTTGGTCATGTTCCCGTTCCTTCCATGTCATCACCATTTTTGTGGATTGCCCTACAAATACAAGTCAAAATGATGCATTAGACCCTCACACAACTTGAAATTGCAGCAAAATTGGTTTTAAATTTGTTGAAATTGGCCTAAAAATGCGCGCAGCCGTTGGCGCGACTGTTTCTAAAATAGTTGCGCCCATGGGTGCACGCCCTATGGGAAATTTTCCCCATTGGCGCGGGTCCGTGCCTGAAACCCGCGCCAATGGGCGCAACCCCTAAATTTGAAATTCCCCCCATAGGAAATGAAAATGCAATAAAAAACAAATTCTAGACGGATGAAAATGAAGCTAAGGAGAAGACCGCTTACCTGGCACTAACGGCGCTCGAAATGGTCCACTAGATTGGTCACAATTGCCAACTGAAGGTCGCACTCCAAAAAGCCCTAATGTCACTCTCCAAAGGTAGAAAGTGAAAAGTAATTTTTGTTGGGTTGTGTTATATTCTTTCCACGACTAACCTACGTAGTGAACCGGGGGGTTAGAGGGGGGGCGGAGCCCCACCTTTGTTGCGCCGATTGCACAGTGGGGGGGCGGCAGCCCCCCCTATCCG
>APFE031599325.1:12368-25492 GCA_000404065.3 Pinus taeda | reverse complement strand
AAATAAGAGTATTATGGAATTAAATGCAAAACAGATTAATCATATAATAAAGAAGAGGTTTTTGTATACCTTGGGGAAAAGCGAATGAAAATGATACTGGGATTCATGGTTATAAGGGTAAAGTGGTATCAAAATATGTAGCAAAAATGATACATAGTGGGGTCCTAACAAGCACCTCGACATCTTCCATGAATGAATTATCGTTGCCAACTCAAGATCATGTGTCACATTATTTTGCTCATGCTCATTCCATTTCCCTTATTCATAGCACACTACTTGTCCTTCCTACATTAGGACTCCATCAATTCCTCCCTTGCAAGAATTTATAAAAACCACAAACTCTTTATTTGAATATGTGATTTTTAGCATTAGAATATTTGTCAACAACTGCTTCAATTGCTTGAAAATTGTTGCACATTCCTATGTCCATTCAAATTTCTTACATTTTCTTTGCAATGATGTAATAGGATGATAAATATGTGAGAAGTTCCTGACGAATCCACTATAGTAACCTGCTAACTGCATGAATAATTTGACCTCATCCACATTCCTAGGAGCTGCCCGTTCCATGATAGCGTTCATCTTTTCTGGATCTACTGTTATGCCTTCCTTGGAAAAACTTTCCACAAGTAATGTACGTTTATCTAAAATAAATTTCATTTACTAAGATTGACATGCAACTAATGGTCTCTTAGCTATCTTAACACTGTTTCTAATTGTTCGACATGTTCTTCCTGATTATTATAATATATAAATATATCATCAATGAATACAATTAAAAAATTGTCCAAATAAGGACACAATACACTATTCATCAAGCAAAAAAAAGTAGTTGGAGCATTAGTCAAACCAAAAGCAACTACAACAAACTCATAATGCCCATACCTAGTCTAGAAAGTAATCTTGTAGATGTCCTCTTCTTTAATGTGTACATGTAGGTATCCTAATCATAGATAAATCTTCGATAACACTGCTTCTCCATTCAACTGGTTAAACAAATCATCAATCCTCATAAACATATACCTATTCTTGATGGTTACCTTGTTCATTTTTGTATAATCAATACATAACCTGAGAGTAGCATCATTCTTCTTCACAAACAACACTGGTAAACCCCAAGGCAACACACCTGGCCTAATGTATCCCTTGTCAAGCATTTCCTTCAACTACAACTTCAATTCCACTAGCACTAGTGTGCTCATCCTATAAGGTTCCTTTGCTGCTAGTGCTTCCCCTGGTACCAACTCAATGTAAAATTCCACTTCTCTATGAGGCAATAAATCTATAATATTTGTGAGAAATACA
This sequence comes from Pinus taeda, assembly GCA_000404065.3. NCBI lineage: Eukaryota > Viridiplantae > Streptophyta > Pinopsida > Pinales > Pinaceae > Pinus > Pinus taeda. The sequence continues at coordinate 24,187 of APFE031599325.1, read as the reverse complement.
TCTTGGAATTGTTGTAGAAATGGGTACCTACTCAAGACTTATGTATCCTTAACATCCTTACCTTTGTCACTGGCAATATGTACTACAAATAACACACACCGTTTCCTACAACTACACTTTTCCTACATAGCTATAACCATTCTGATTGTTGTTGCCTTTTTCTTATCCTACAATATTCTCTATTCTCCATTGTCATCCAAGCATTTAATAGCTTGGATGATACAAATAATCCATAGCTTGGATGATAAAATCCACCTTAGTCCTGTGAAGATACAACTAATCAATACCCAATAGCATATTGTATGAATGCAATGGAAATACATTCAGATGCAATGATGTAGGCATACCATTCATCTCAAATGCATAAGACCTTACCCAATGCTGAACTATTTTCTTTGTAGATGTATCCAACTATGCTAATCAAGATTCTGTATGTAATTATTTAGTCAAAACACACTTATCCATTAGGTCTGGGTTAACATAACTATAATTAGATCTGGTTAAATCAAAATAAAAACAACATGATCACAAAGCTTACCATCCATCTCAATTACAAATTCCTAGTGATCCACCTGCATTTTATTCAACATTGCATAAATTCATGGAATACTTTGTCCAACATCCCCCACTATTTGTGCCCCTTGAGCACTGTAGATATATGGTCTACTAGACTAGTGCTACAGACAATCTCTCTAGCGATGATCCTTGCCACAAGTCCAACATTCTAAAGGCTTCCTACCATCACCCTTGTTCTGCTCCTCAGACTCAAATCTCTGTTCTTTGTATATGCATTGAACTTCTTAAGCAGTGTTGTATTCTATTTTTTACCTATGTCCTGAGCTCTAGTTCTCTTCTTATCCAATTTTCCTTTATTATTATCATTACCTCTCCAATCCTTCTTAGTCTCGTAATTGTGCTTCAATTGATTTTAACAATGCCTCGTCTTTCTGATGGCTTCCTCTAGCGATCTAGGCTCATCAAACTCGATTTTGTTTTTGAATGTTATTGGAAACCTATTGATGAATCGTTGAATCTTTTCTTTCTCCTCCTTAAAATAAGGAACATACCTCAATAATTCTAAGAATCAACTAGTGTACTCCTCATCAATCATAGATCCCATCTTTAACTTATAGAATTCTCTTTTCCCTATCATCATAATATCTCTTAGATAGATACTTCTTCCTGGAAAGTCTCTCGAACTCACTCCAAGTCAACTCCTCTTTCTGAATACCTCTGACATTCTTTACATATTCCCACCAAATGTTTGCTTTACATCTTCATGTTCTCTGAGTAATCATACAACCGAAAGAACTTATTCATCCCAAGTAACCATGCTTCTGCATCTTGTGACTTCTTCACTTCTAAATCAAATGCAGGTGGCTTGTATTTCTTGAAATCATGTAGAAAATATCCCCTATCATTCCTTTTTTAAGGATGATAATGATGATGACCATGGTACTTGTATAAACCAAAACTAGGGTAAAACCCATGTCCATTGCCTTGTCTATTAGGTGTATCCAATAACTTTCCATCTCTAATTGTATCATCCTTGTTTGACCTGTGCCTACCATGAGACCTGCTACCATATTGTCCATTAGTTTTTTCCTCCTATCCATGACTAATCCTAAGTGGTCCCTACCTGTGGAAGTCTGACAAACTCTGAAGGGTAATTGCATTGACCTTTTCTAATTTCTCTTATGTCCTAGGAAGTCTCTATTATGGCTGAATTATTCTAATCTACTTTCCAACTTCTTATTTCTACCTTCAAACTTCTCAAAGTGTCTACTATACCAGGAGAGTACCAATCACCATGCTTCTCATCTGATCTATAGGGATAGTATTATGAAATCTAGTCTACCATATTTCTAGTCATCTTTGATCTTCTACCTCCAATGATACCATGTTAGATACACCAAACATAAACATACCAACATACCTCAATTTCATTTAGGGTAGGATATTTCCTTAGCAAGATCAAGCTAATTAGCATGATATATATATATATATATATATATATATTATAATATATATATTATTATATATATATATATATATATATATATATATATATATCACATCAATAAATTGAAATCATCTCAATCATTATCCCAGTTACCATGCTTGATATCACAACTATAACACTGACTAGGTACAATGCATCCATGATAAACATATAGACAACACACATGCATAAACAATACATAAACATCTGAAATTCATTCATGACAACACAACTGTAACGATGACCGATACCATGCATACATAACAACACATAGACCACAAGCATAATCAATACATATGCATCTACATGTATACATGACAAACACATTCCACCCATCTAGTCAAAGGGTTAAACAATGCTCTGATACCACTTTGTAACACCCTCCTTCCACACTTACCCAAGCTAACTGATACACCAGGGAAAATATTTGATGAATAGTCGCTATGATATGATTCAAATCCATGAGTATATTTAATGAAATGGAACCCACAAACCTAAACTTTACAGACCTCCCTCAAGTGCTACAGGACCTCAGGAGCTAACCCACAACCCCAGGTGCCCAACCCCCAAGTTAAATTTATTTTTAACTAAAATAAAGCCATATTCACTCCCATGAAAATCCCTCTATGTGATTGTAACCCTCCAATCACTTCCAAAAACAATTCCTCCATGTGACTGCATACATTTTCACCCAGTTTTGTGTTAGTGACTATGAGATTTAATCCACTTTTCAAGCTAGTCTCAAGGCCATTACTCAAGACTTCATGAAACTTTGTAGAAAAATTAATGACACCAAGACAAAACCTTTTAAATAAAAACTATACAATAACTTGAACGAAGAAGACCTTGCCATGATAGTCATTCCGTAAACACATCATGAACATGTAATGTATAGGTCATAAATGTAAATTTGAGCATAGGGAGCTCATACTTATCTAAGAACCATCAATGAGGTTTGATGAGCTCTCATAATAACTACATTATAATCTATTAGGTCATTCATTCATTAAAATTTCATCTACCAACCAAAACATGATGAGATCCATAACGTAAATATGTCTTTAACCATGCTTGTAACAAACATATAACCAAATAAAAAACAATAATAGAATAAACATCATAGCCACATAATAACAAGTACATTTACACATAGAACACAAGAGTAAAATAACTCTTATTAACATATTCAAATCCAGCCAAGTTAGGGACTTCTACATACCACTTGACCTTAGATTGGGCAGAACCAAATCTTTCTTTCAACCAACCACCCCCATGCCATATTCTAAGCATGAATGTGGGATCTCATGGAATAAACCAAGAAAACCAAACAAGGGCTTCTAGAGGGACACCCACCTCAACCCTAAACCAATGATTCCACCTCATGGTTAGACATCACTAAACATCACCAGCTTGGTCTCTATCTAAGTTGTCAAGGGCTCTAGAGGATTTGTTCCAACCCAACTTCCAGGACTAGTAACTCAACTCATAGTTGTTGTTCGGCTCTAGATCATTTCTCTAACCAAGGATTCCAAGACTAGTAACTCAACCCACTAAGAACTCCAAATTATTTTTCCAGCCAAGGATTCTAGGACTAATAACTCAACCCAAGTTGTTATAGGGATTTCAAAGTGTTTATCCAATCAAGGCTCCAAGAACTAATAACTCAACACACAACCATAAGGAACATGAGTATCAACCAAAAAAAAAAAGATAAAACGCCCAACACCATGGTTATTCAATAAATGGAAAGGCTAGGCAAAACCACTATCAATCCAAGAAATCCTCTATGTCAATGATATATCATAACCAAATAACTACATGCACATGCCATGCATGTCAAAACTAGTAAGGAAATCATACATGAAACTTGGTACCTACAAGAAAAAATTGTTGTATCTACTGATCCCACTATTCCCTTGCATTTCCTTCTTTTCCTTTGCCTTCTTGCTCCAAATCCAAAGTATGCCCAAAGTCCTCCGAGAGTGCTCCAAGACCTCTAACTGTGTAAGAGTATGAGAGACAAAGATCCAAGCTAAAACCTACAAAAAGCTATGAACTGATACCCATAATCCTTTTTTATCAACGAGGCCTTTATTTTCTTCATTTCCATTATTTTCCTTCATTTTTCCTCCTCTCATGCAACTGGTTACCTTTCACCTTCCTTTTCTCCTATTTTCCATTATTTTCATAAATAAAATGCCAATTAATGCATCATGTCTTTACAAATCCTTTGCCATTTTCTTTTCTAAATTCCATAGCCATTAATTAATCACAAGTGATCATCCTCACTATGCCTTTTTTCCCAACATTCAACTTGGAATACATGTCCCATGACCTTGGCTATTGTTTTTCCTTTATTAACTTTATTACATGGACTTTTAATGTGGGGTTGTTACACATTAGATAAATTTTGAGGTCTAAAATGGGTCTCCTAAGGAATGTTATAAAATAATAGTGGAAATAATTGAATAAGATTGGATGACATCATCAAATTTTAGAGGGGGAAAAGAAACAACTACTCTTTCAACTCATATTTTCAACTTATATCCCTACAATTTTACTCAAATTTTAAGCGGGAGAATTCATTGGATCCAAACTTTAATTCCTCATCCAATGAGTACTCATGTTACATACTTTCAATGGACTCTGCTAGACGAAAAATGAGAAATACATGAAGAAATGTGATTGCAATCACATTTCCCATGTATTTCTAATTTTTTTTGTAGTAGAGTCCATCTAAAGCATGCAACATGGGTACTCCTTGGATGAGGAATTGAATTCTAAAATGAACAAGTGCTCCTGCTCAAAATCTGAGTAAAACCATAGGGCGATAAGTTGAAAATACGAGTTAAAAAGAAATTTAAAATATGTTACCTAATATTCTTAAGTATATTATTAATGAAAATAAAAACTCATATTGAATAGTATTGTTTCATTCACCTTATTCATCCTTATGCAATTTTTATATTAAGCTTTTCCACTCTTCTGCACTTAGATTATAAATAATATTATTGACCTTTTTCATTTTATGGCTCTGTATGATATGCACTAACCAATACATATTAGTTAAACTTACATATAGCTCAAACATATTAATTTTGCAAAGAATTTACAAATAACTTGCCTTCTCTAGCTTTTTTTCGATGTGCTATCATTGTGTCTATCAATCTTTTTGTTACGTGACACCCTTGTCAAACATTTTTTATTAATATACAACCTATACCATTGAATCTTGAATCCACTAAATATATTTTGTAAATAGAAGAGATAATTTTAAGCTAAAAAGAGCTCTGGTAACTCGTGCATATATTTGAATAAACACACTGGTGAATTTACGTCATTCAATACATTGGACATTTAATTGTTCAACATCATCAGTGAAAATTATTATTTTTAAATAATTTTAAATTATGACAATCCATTTTGTAGCAATAAATGCATCACAATGACTTAATAGTGCTATTTGGCAGAGGTGCATTGGTGCATTATATTACTCTGGGAGTATCGATGAATAGACCGGACAAAATTGACAAGGTTAAAATATATTGATGAGTTGTATTACATAGGGTGCACTGGTGTGTTATATCAAATTAGCGTACCATAAAAAATACATCATTTTTTAAATAAACAGATAGAACTAACATGTTTGGATCTAATTGAATAAGTGACCCCCCTACTTTAGAAGTCAAAATCCCTATATAGTAAGTACACAAACCTATTAAATCTAAAATGCCTAAAATGAAAACCCTATTTGTGAATTGGTGGAGGGAGTTAAACCCTAAGGTCAAATTTTGTAGTCACATGAGCAAGGGTTTAGGGTAGGTATTTAAATTATTAATTTTCTCTAAATTTTAATTAATTTAAATAAGAACATAGATCGTAAAAATTTCACTTGTAAAAATCAATAGTAATTTTTTGTTATAACAAGGTTTTTTTTTTTTTTTTTTTCTTTTGAATTGTGAATAAATCTAAACACAAATTGGTAAATTTTTTTCCTATGGAGGGTTTTGAGTGAATCACCATACCTTTCAAATTTTTCTCTTTCTGTAGTTCCAAAATATTTTTCTACTCCACAACGCTCCAAATATGTCTCGCTTTCAAATGATCTCTTTTAATTAAGCCCTAATAGAAATTGTGAAAAAAATTATTAGTAAAATCAACAATAAAATTTAAAATTTTTACTATGTTTGGTTTTAAGTGAATCACTATCCTTTCATCCTTTCACCTCATGAATAGTTGTGCTGCTCCAAAGTATTTTATTGTTGCGCAATGCTCCTAGTATGTTTCTCTTACAAATCACTCCCTCAAAATTTTGGGAAAAATAATGAAATAGTGAATAAATGTTTACTATTTAAAAGACTTTATCGAATAATATTTTGAAAATTCAATTTTTGCTCATTTTTTAATTTTAAAAAAGAACAAGAAATCTCAATTGTTTTCACTTAATCTGAACATCAGTGCATTTACAAGTAAAGCACATCAACATTGTCGGAGCACCAAAATTTTCCAGTGCACCGACATGATACCATTTTATTCTATTTTCGAAATCCTGAAATGATGTGAAAAATATTCTAATGTAACAGGGTGATTTGTATTAAAATGCATTGGTGTTGTAGTTGTTATAAGACAACGAAAATTGTAGAATTTGTTTTTATTTTCCAAATCCCATAAACAAGTGTGTACTAGTGTTGTTTTTATTTAAATGTATTGGTCCGGTTTTGTATAAGAGTACTAATATAATAACATATTTTATATTTTTTGGAATGCGAGAAACCATTGTGGGTATTATTTGAATGCCCCAATGTTTTTATTATTTAAACACATCAATGTTATTTATTTAGATAAGCACATCGATATCGTTTAAAATCTATTTGAAATTTGTTTTTACATAAAATGGAATATTAATTTCAAATTATCCTTTAGGACATATCCACATGAATTACATTAGTTCATAGTATACATTTTCCACTTAAAGTCACCTTATTCTTGAAAAATGGTTTGAAAACTATATTGAAATTTAGATTATGGTTATATGGTTCTCGAAATTAATTTTAGATATGCACAAAAAAAATTATTTCTGATTTTTCTCAAATGTAGGGACAAAATATCAATAATATCAAATGGCTAATTCATTAAATTCCAACTCATTCCATATTGTTGATCAAAGTCCTTTGCGGAGTTCTCTCTTTCCATCTCTATTAATTTCATATTTTATTTATATTTCGATTATCTAATTTATTTATTTTTAATCCATGTCAATTTGAATACAAATGTATTCAAATTTTCATGTTCCTGATTCAAGATCGAGTTCAGATTCATAAAATATTTCTCCATTTCAAAAACCTCAAATCTCTTATCACGAGTACCATATTGGAAGTAATTAGTAGATGAAAATGGACAAAATCTTCACCTTTCTAATTATAACATGGCATCTTCCAACCACAATCTTGGATCAATGATGGTAATAATTATTTGGTACAATGTAATTTAAAAAACTAATTACATTGACATGCTTCCTAATATTATTGATATTGTACTAATGAGGCTCAACATTTTTTGAAATTATGATTCTAGTAATGATGAGTGACCCACCTACCATCTTCCGGTGCACCCCACTACAATGTCATCTCGAGAGAAGGTTGCATTAAGAGCAAGACTTGGAGAGGAAGCATACAAATAATGGTTGAATCAACCACCTATTCATTATCACTACATCCATATTCACCAATTAGGAATGAATATAACAATAGTAGTTCTTCATCACAAGTTGGAAATGGAGGAAATCAAATAGAGGTTGGTATGGATGATTACTTAGAAGATATGATTGCCATGGAGGAAATGCTGTTAGATGCATTCCATAACGATGAGCTAGGGGATGATGCTTATATAATTGATACCTTTTTCGAAAACCTGAAATATGCTTCCACCATCCCTCTCTTTGGACTTGAAAGAAAGTCAAATTCTACTCAACTGGGGACAATGATGTTATTGTACAACTTGAAAGTAAAGTTTGGCATTTTGAATGCATGTTTCTCAGTAATATTGAGATAATTCACTTGCATGATTGATCAAGTCCCTTATATTTTAAGAAATATTGTCACACAATCAAAACTAAAAATGGTCAATTTTATGAATGTTAAATATTGACATTGTACAATTATATTCCCCACCAACTACAGGTTATTCAAAGATACTATTCTTTTGAGTGATAATGTCTTGTTGGGTAGTTGCAAAGAATAAAAGAAGTTTTTGAAAATGTTGGGTTTTAAGTACATATATATCATGGCTGTTCGAATGATTGTATTCTATATAGAGGAGAATATGTGGACAAAGAGATACGTCTAAAATGCGGGCATGCCAGGTATCATAATTAAAAAAACAAATTGGTAAATCACATGGTTCTCCTCATAAGATATTGACACACATGCCTATAATCCTAAGGATTCAAAGGCTCTTTTGTTGCAAAGAATTAGCTTTGTTGTATGGATGAATGTCTCACACAAAAGTGAGTCAGGAGTTATGTGAATCCCGACAAATTCAATAACCATGAAGCATATAGAGGATATATGGCCTAAACAATTGAAGGATGAAGTACAAAGTTTACGACTCAGCATATCCATGGATGGCATCAACCCATATTCCCTCTAAAAAACAAGCGAGTATGTTTTTATTGTAGTAGTGATCAATAAAAATAAACCCCCCCCCCCATGGTTGCCCGTGAAGAATGAACATCTTATGTTGGCTCTTATAATCCCTGGTAGAAGACAAGTGAATATTATGGATGTCTGCTTACAACCCTTGATAGATGAATTGAAGGAATTATAGGAAGGGATACATACATATGATGTATCAACACCTACACAATAGAGTGTAGTTTTACATTATATGGCATACATGCTTACACTATACTTGATTTTCCAGGATTAGGATTTTTCTCTAATAAATGAATTTTTTATTGATTTATTTATATACGTAACAATACTATTTTTTGTATATATTTAGTTCACAACAATTATTCTAATCTTCATGGTTACTATGTATTAGTCTGTATACAATCATTTTGCAGGTATTGTAACAAAAGGGTATCATGGATGTAAATGTTGTGGAACTTATTTAAAGGATAGGTGGTTCGACTGCCTCTAGGATATTCCTCCTAGAAGAACACTGTTATAGAAGAGAAACCTATTCTTTCAATGGTAAAGCATAGAGAAACCAAAGTACTACAATAATGACACTAGATGAATGGCTTAGATCATATGAGAGAGTGAAGGAGAAGGAGTTTGCAAAAATTTCCAATTTGAATGGGGAGCCTATGTTTGGTGATCTAAAATTGTTCGACACCTGTGTTGAGAAATTTCCCATTAATATGAAAAGGAAATTTGTCTTTTATGAGCTCCCATATTGGGAGAATCTTAAGGTTTCCCACTTTCTAGATCCCATGCATATATTTAAAAATGTTTCATCTTCTTTATGGAGTCACATATCATCGAAAGAAATGACACATTGGTTTTTAGGAGAGATCTCATTTCTTCAAAAACTAAAAAGAAACATTGTCCAAGACAAGAAAAGAGAGGGGGGGTTGGTCCCTCTTAGTCTTTCAAAGAAGGTGATGCCCTATGGATTTTAAATAAATATGATCTTTATTTGGCAAAGGAAGTTATAATGATTGTGAGGGTGCCTTCTTTATATGGGTCTTCGCTATGACACTACTTTACCGTGGAAGAAAATTTGTTAGGGTTGAAATCGCATGACCATTTGAACGTTCTAAGAGTACACATGTCAAAAACATGATTTTATTACTTTATTTTTTATTTTTATGCAATGGGATATTTTATAATTATTTTTTGTATAATGTACTACTTACTGTGTAGTGTCATTATCCTCTTCTCCTGCATGGTTGTGTTAGGTCCTTATAATACTAGTGATTACCCCATTACTATTGTATTCCTATCCCTTATTAATATTGTTGATCCCCTATTATCCCCATATTTTTATTACTATGCCCCATATAATCCCTCTATTGTTATTTTTGTGGCTTTATATTATTATTGTTAGGTCGGCTGGGTTATATTGTGACTCCATAAACTCTTATATATAGAAAGGAGGTTTTGTCATTTGAATCATCCAATAATTATTCATTTGTGTAATGTAAAGGAGATTTCCCCCTCGAAGAGGCTGAATTCTAAGGCGTTGATCTCTCTTTTCTATTTTTTGTAAGCTAGTTTCATAACATTTGGTATCAGAGGTTTGGATTCTAGGTTTCGCTGCTCCAAATACGTCATCGTGGAATTTTCACTATAACTTTTTTTCTGCGACGTTTCAGAAGAAAAAAAAAAAAAACCATTTGAGACAAAATTGCACTGAACCTTGGGTCCAAATTTCAGAGCTTTTCACGCTATATTTGTAGAGATATGATCTGAGGAAGTTGGTCTTTTCGCAAACTCCTGAATTACATTCCAAATAGTTGACATGGGGAAAATCGTTATAACTTTCTCTCTAAGCATCGGATTGAAATTTTGTAAGAAGGTACAAAAAGAGGACGGACTGTAGTTTCTTGTATATATTTTTCAGTGCCATAGGTTGAAACAGTGACACATGGCACTTCATACAAGTTCGATGTTCTGGAAAAGTCTACAATCAGGTCATGTTTGGAGATTGTGCATAACGCTTTCGTAGAGAATCCAATTTGGATCAGACTAGTGGCATTGGAAAGAGGACGCAGAGGGCTACTACAGATTGCAATTTTAGAACTGGATGATAAAAAAGTATAGAGGTACATCAAATTCAATATCAAGCTCCTACAAAGTGAAAAAAGGTGTGTAGTTTTTTTTTTTATTTTTGCTTAAGCTTGGTTTGAAAAATTAGTTTGAAGGAATTCAAAGGGCATTGTAAAGCATTATTATCGGTAATTGATGCCCCGAGGAAAGAAAATGCAAAGACCTAGTAAGCAACTTGAAATCTCTAGCATGACTCATGAAGAAGAGGAAGAAATGAAACATGATATATCAAAATTACGAGACCAAGTGCAACAAGTGTCACTTGCACAAAAGGTAATAGAATCTAAGATGAAAGATGTAGAAGCTAAGATGGATGGTTTAAAGAAAGGTGTAGAAGCTAAGATGGATGGCATGGAAGCTAAGATGAATGGCATGGACTCTAAAATGGATGGCATGGATGATAAGATGGAAGAATTGAAGATAAATATGAATAAGTTGCTACAAGAAATGGTCACTAATGGTGAAAGGGTAGTAAAGGAAACTCATGATGAGAACAAAAGAAATGTTAATCATGATTCCATAGACTCTAATGTTGGATCGGAGACCACCATATTCCAAAAATCGATATGAGGAATTTTGATGGTAAGGATCCCGCAACATGGATATTACAGATGGCGCAATTTTTCGATCTCAATAATGTGCAAAACACACAAAAGGTACGTATTGCACCTTTATATTTGGAACCAGATCAGTTTGTATGGTATCAATGGCTTTGCTCTCGTAAACAATTTATCACTTGGGCAATTTTTACAGAAGAATTGAGCAAATTATGAGGTACAAAAAGCAACACTTTTTTTAGCCAATTGATAAGTCTCAAACAAAAGGGTTCAATAATGGAGCACATTGAGGAGTTCCAAAAATTGAACATATGGGTAAAAGATATTCCAGAGGAGCATAGGATTGATGTGTTTATAGGGTCTTTAAAGGATAATATCCAACATGATGTTCGCCTTGGGAACCTGATTCATTAGAGAAGGCATTCAGGTTAGCAAGAAAAATGGAAAGCAAAATTATGGCAACCAGGAAGCATACCACTCACA
>APFE031599322.1:6598-23172 GCA_000404065.3 Pinus taeda | reverse complement strand
GGTGCGTACTACTGTAAAACAAAGAAAACCTAAGTTCTAACTCGACCCTAAGCTAAGCCACCCAAAAACACAGTCAAGCAACCAAAAAACGAAAGAAACAAGACTCTTTTCATATCAAAGTAATGCCCAAAGGAAAAATCAATCACATCAATGGATTCCCCAGTGGAGTCGCCAATTTGTCATGCGGAAAGAGTTATTTTTGCGGACAAACCTAACCTCCCTAGGAGTCTAAGACTCTCTAGTGACAAACAAACAAACAAGAGCAATCCTTCTCTAAATATACATTATTCTATGAGAAACCAAGTGTTGTTCGATCCTACCTCAAATCCAACGCTTGTTGTAGCAGTCCAGCCTTGCTGATCCAGATGAGCTCCTCCTTCACTTTAAGACCTGCATAAACTAACAGTCAAACAATTACATAACACCTGAATATTTCATAAAACAAAGCATGTTCATCATATAGACCAAGGAGTACATGAAATAATTCATTAACAACAAATCATTGAGAAGAATGGACTTATTTGTATGAAGGAAACAAAAAAGGAACCATTACAACCTGAGCCTTGGTGTTGTGCAAGCTCCTCCCAGGGTCCAACAAGAGATTTCCTCTACTTTGACAAGCTCACCCACTTCCAATATGGCAAAAAGAAAGGATGGTAATCTCTCCTCACAAGTTAACAATGGAAGTCCTAATTCCAGCAGCATCTACCCTTTGGAATGTTCAGCTTTCAACCTCCCATCCTCTAGCCCAATGCCTGTATTTATAGTTTTCTAGAGGAAGTTATTCATTTCCAACATCAATGGGATACTCCCTGTTTTGGATGGGGTAGCTCCTCTCTTGATGGGATAAGTTCCTCTATCATAGGGATGCATGAACCAACTGGAGGCGCTCAATACACGTCAAACACTCTTCTAGAAAGCTCTAGAAGTGACCACAAGTAACTTTTTTAAGATGAAACTCGCGCCTTTTGACCTTTACAGGAGTACGCACCCATCCCTTGACTTACAGAGCGTACAAGTACGCAGGTACAATGAGTTTGGGATGCGTACAAGCAGGCAAGGTAGAGAGAACCTGCGTACCCAGAGATAAACATGTTTTTTAGTGACTTTCTCTCTTTTTTGAAGTTTGACATGAAGAGCAGAGGTATTAGGCTTGACAAGGAGGATAATATGACTATTGATGGAGCCATATTAACTGTAGATAGTCATGGTGACAAATTTCAGTGTAACACCAACACAAGATGGCCCCTCCACCTCCAACAATCCATTTGGGGTGCTTCAGGGATCAAAAGGCCAACAACTAGAGGAAGAAAATGAAATAATGAAAACTTTAGATGAGAAAGGGGTAAAGAAGGATAGTGAAGAGGAAGGAGAGATCCCTAACCCAATAGAGGAAAGGGATGAATGAGAGAAACAAGTAGTGGAAAAAATGGAGGAACATCGCAACTTAAAAGTATAAGAAAAAAAATTCATTAAAGGATGATCTAGGTTCGATCCTTTGTCAAATCCAACTTATGGATGCCCTTGCTACAAAACCTTTGCAGGCATCAGATAGTCCTTAAATATTTTTGGCTAGGAACTTGACACATTATGAGTCAGGTAATGAGGATGCAAGTAGTCATGAAATTGAGGGAACATCCAAGAAACAAAGTCAACACTCTAGGAAGGAACTACGAGAGAGCGAGGAAGAAATCAATAAAATATTTGGAAGTCAACCTAAAATCTAGGATGTGTTGAAAATTTCAGAGTCAAGACCAAAGGGAGGAAGTGGAAATGCGGACAGAGGAAGGAAATCCCATTCTCCAAATAGACAATGATGAAGTTGATATCATGGAATGTGAGGGGAATAGGCTGCCCAAAAAAATCCCTTTCAATAAATCATTTTGATTAGGATGAATAATCCTATAATAGTGTTTTTACAGGAAACAAAGTTGGATAGAGTCAAGCTCATGGAAGCCTCCAAGATCTTCTGGAAATATTGTGAAGGGATCTCCCAAAGATTTAAGGGAGCATCCAAGGGATTAGGCACATTTTGGGACCTTAGTGTATTCATGGTCATAGCAGCATAGATGAAAATAAACTGGATAATAGTGGAGCTAGATGAAATAAGAAATGGGGAGAGGATTCAATTGGTGAGCATATATGTTCTGGTCATATATGAGGAAAAGGCATAATTCTGGAATAACCTTATGTTATTAAAACAAACACAGTGGCATCAAAATTCGATACATGGAGGAGATTTTAACACTGCATTGTCTACACTAGAAAATAAGGGAAGCTCGATAGCCCATGATCCATTCAGTGAGAGACTAGAGGATCTACTATAAGAGTGGGACTTGGTTGATTTCAAGCCATAGAGAGGGAGGTTTACATGGAAAAATAAAAGGTGTGAGGGAACACACAGTGCTGCAAGGATGGCTTTTTTCCTAATACATAGCTCATGGGTATTATCGTGACAAGATGTTTTTTCTTAGATCTTGCCTTAGGGTGAACCAGACCATCGCCCAATCAAGCTAATATTTTAGAAAGGAGAAGACTTGGTACCAATCCCCTTTAGATTCAACCTAGGTTAGTTGAGAAAGATGGAGTGAAGGATATTATAAAATAGGTCTGGAATCTAAAGATAACAAGATCGTGGAAGTCAAAATTGAGGGAGGTCAAAAGGGTGCTATCACAATGGGCTAGAGACTCCTTCATCCCCCAATAAAAAAGAAAGAAAGAATATTGCAAGAAATGGAGTAGCACATCGCAATGATGGAGAAATATGAGGCTACTGATAGTCATTTAGAAAGGGAGAAAGAGGTAAATGCACAATACTTCGAGGAGTGCATCAAAGAGGAGGAATATTGGTGCCTTAAATCAAGAAGCACATGGCTTAAGGCAGGTGATAAGAACACAACTTATTTTCATAAGAAAACCAAGGTCAGGGATGTAAGAAATAGAGTAAGGGAAATAGCCTTAGAGGGAAGGGGAAGGGTCGCAACATTTTTAGAAATTAAGAAAGAACCCTATAATTATTTCCAAGTTCTATACAAAGTGGGTGGAGAGCTAGATTATGATAAGGTGAAGAGTTTCCTCAAAACTTTCAACCTAGTCTCCAGAAGTATGAGATAAAGAGAATCAGTCTGTTATGAAAGATTGAGGAGCAGGAGATGGTTGAGGCCATATGGAGTATGGATCCAGATAAGCACCTTGGCCAAATGGTTTTACCATCAGTTTTTACAGGCTATATTGGAATGAAATAAGGAGAGATCTCATTAGGATTTTAAATTGGTCACTGGAAAAAAGCAAGATAGGTGGGAGTGCAAATTCCTCCTTTTTTTCACTCATTCCAAAAGAGACCAATTGATCAAAATTTTCTCATTTTTGGCCAATATAATTATGCAATGCCTCATACAAGATTATGACTAAGATCATCGCTAAAGAGTGGATTCTCCCAAGACTCATATCAGAGAACGAGGGTGGTTTTCTCAAGCAAAGATACATACTTTACAACATAACTCCCATCTAGGAAAAAATGCACACTAGCAAGGAAGAGGGAGAACAAGGATTTTTCATCAAAGTGGATATGGTAAACAACTTTGACCATGTGTATCATTCTTATCTCTTTCTCATTCTTAAAAAAAATAGTATTTTGTATTCAATTTGTTTGTTGGATAAAAGAATGTGTAGACTCTCCTTGGATTGCTCCCTTAATAAATGGAAGGCGAACTTCCTTCTTCAAAGCCTCCAAGGGTCTTCACCAAGGATGCCCCATATCACCTTTGTTAGATATTCTGGTGGTTGAAAGTATTAGCAGGTATCTTGAAAATGAAAGAAGGCTTGGCTCCTTACCAGGCATCAACATTGCTAGAAATGTTAAAAATATGAACCATTCGCAATTTGTAGATGACACAATCTTGCTGGGAGGACCCTCCAAAATCATAGGAAAACAATTTAAAACCATGTTGATCAATATTTGGAGTTATCAGGGGGTTAGGTTAACAAACAAAAAATTCAACTCTTTGGATAGAATTACTCGGATGCTACATTGCATGAGATCACCAAAACTCTTGGGTGTTTGATTCAAATAAATTAGAAATCCTTTAAATATATGGTAATACCCATCTCTTTAGGATGCTCTTCAACGGAATACTGGGAAGACACATTGCACAAATTTCATAAGAAGATTCATGGATGGTGTGTGAGATGACTTAACCTAGTTAGTAAAATTATCTTTCTTAAATTGGTCTTGTCAGCTCTTCCAATATACCTAGGTTCAAGACTGCTAGCTCCTAAGTGTTCACTCCTCCAAATGATTGCCTTGATAAAAAAATTCTTATTGAAGGGAGTAAAATATAGTGAGAAGGAGTTTCACCTTCTAAATTGGAATGTTGTATGCCTTTCAGAGGAACATATAGGGTTGGGAATCAAGGACCCCTTGTATATGAACCTTTCTCTAGGAGCTAAATGAGTGTGTAAGTTAATCTCAAACAATAATGGTTGGTGGAAGGAAGCTTTCCTTAGAAATAATTTCAACAAGAACATGATACTAAGGGTAGAAAATCTGCAATGGGAAGGTAGGGGATCCAAAATATGGCATCTATGCAATGTTGTTGCATTTGTGATTTTACAAAATTTGGGATGGAATGTTGGAAATGGAGCATGAATTAGCCTATGGAAGGACAAGATTTCGACAACCTCAGTAGAATTGGAACAAGAAGAGGGGAGGCCTCTTGTTGAATGGATGAAGATCAAATACATTGAACGGATTAAAGATATTTCTTACTGGGATTCAGTTGGGGTATGGTTGAGGTGGAAGTGTCCAGATTGGCTAGACATTGGAGCCAGTCACACGTACTTATTGAAAGGCTACACACATCTCTCTCACAAAGATTATGATTCAAGAACGTGGGTAATAAGAAAATCACAAAAATATATAGTCAAAGAGGGTTATAATTTGTTGCTTAATTCAATCTCATGTCCCTCAAAAAGGAGATTATGGAAAATGGTTTGGAAAGTTGATTCCATCACAAAAATAACTTCTTTCTGTTGGGTTCTAACACATCAGAAGATTCTCATAACAGAGAATTTGAGGAGTAATATTCAAGGTCGTCTTGGTGCATCCTTTGTAGGGTAGAAGAGGAGTCAATACACACCTATTTCACCATTGTATCTTCTCTATGGAAGTATGGAGATTGACATTTGCAAAATTCAGTGCCATCGATAACATTCGAGGGAATCAGACAAAGATGTTCAAGACATGGAAGAGCAATATTCCCAAATATACAATTAAATATACAGTTGGAAAAAGAGCCTGGACTACATTTCCAAAATTCTTGTGTTGAATGATATGGTTGGAGATGAAAAAGGTGATATTCAAAGACAAAGTGTCATTAACACACCTATTTTCTATTAAAGCATAATGCCTACTAGCAGAACACATGGGGGTAAAAGGGTTAAAGACGAAGGATCTGGCTGAAATGATTCTTGAAGAGGGAGAATGGATAATTTATCCAAAGATATATCATCATGCTATCAAATTCACTCTGAGACCTTCCTCCAATACCTTCAACTGATTAAGATTGGGGGACGATGAATATCGGACGTGTAAAACTAGACAACAAAGTCCAATTCTCAGTTTTTACAGAGCCTCTAAAGGAAACCCAAGGGTGGTAGGAGTGGGAGGGGCACTACATAGTCTTAATGAACACCCAAAATACATGTTTTCATAGGGTCTCAGATGGGAAACAAATAACCAGGAAAAGTTTTGGGCATTATGGAAAGACTTAGAATTAGCAAGGGTTTGAGATTTCAAAATATTGTTAATTATAGGAGATTTGATGATGGTTATTTAGTAGGTCTCGAAGCCCAACCTAGGACCATGATCAATATTTCCACCTATTGTTCGAAGAATAGAAATGTTGGTTTATCAATTTGAGAATATTAAGTTTTTCCACATCCTTAGAAAACTCAACTTCGTGGCAAACACTCTGGAAAATCAATACACGTCCCTGGAACAAGGGGTATTAATACTATAGGATGGTGAGTGGAGATATGTGCAAATCCCATAATTCAAACTTATTAAATTAAAAATATAGGGATCTCAATTATAATGATTTCATTGACAAAATAATTATTCATAACTAAGGCAAAGTTTTGGGCATTACGGAAATACTTAGAATTAGCAAGGGTTCGAGATTTCAAAAGATTGTTGATTATAAGAAATTCGATGATGGTTATTTAGTGGGTCTGGAAGGCCAACCTAGGACCATGATCAAGATTTCCACATATTGACCAAAGAATAGAAATGCTAGTAGATCAATTTGAGAATATTCAGTTTTTCCACTTCCTCATAGAACTAGAACTAAACTTAGTGGCGAACACTCTGGAAAATAAAGACACATCCCTGGAACAAGGAGTATTAATAATACATGATGATTAGTGGAGATATGTGTCGATCCCATAACTCAAACGTATTAAATTAAAATTATCAGGATCTCAATTATAATGATTGCATTGAAAAAATAACTAGGAGTCATCTACAGAGGTAGAGGAATTGCCTAAACGGCCAAAAGTGGCCAGAATCTGCGCAAACAAATTTCAAAAAATCTTGTAGAGGTAGTGTTTTAATCATGTTTTTTATGGTGGAAATGGATTCATCACCATAAAAAACATCTAGGGCACCTAAACTTTTGAAGTTTAACAACTATAACTTGGATATACAAAATCCTTGCCAGATTTTCTCAAATATGGCCGCAATTACCATGACTTTTAGGGAAAAAAAGCAATCTCGTTAGACTACGACAAATAATTATTGAGAACCAAAGCCAACAAATTGTAGGAGGAAATAACGAGAGGACAAGATAATATCTCAATACGTCCTCCACCTGTTTCACTTCATGCATGGAGAATCAAACATTTGAAGGATGATAAGGGAATGTGGATTAAAAGTTCGGTGGTCCTTCCCAACACATTGTATGTGGGAGAGGGAGATTATAAAATCATGTCACATTAATGGAAACCATAGTTAAAATTTTAGATCATTAATTGGGCAAAAAAAGTGAGGAATCCTCCTCTACTGGAATTAATGTAGATAGGAGGATCCTCCATCTGGGAGGAAATAAAATTCATGATGCCAAGTCAAAATAGATTTGAATTAGTTGTTTGTGAAAGCAGACCCAGTAGAAATGGAAGGAATTGAGCCAACTAAGGAATTCAAGCATTGGAGGAAGGCGTGAGATAAAATATTCAAGAATATGATGGTGATGTATGAGATGTTTGACAGAAAACTAGAGTCACTAGATCAAGAGAAGAAGGACAAGTCAATGGAAATGGAGCACAATTAGTTTGGCTTGATGACCTGAATTTCAATTTTTTTGTGCGTTATGTATGGAATCATGATGGGATTCGATCCCACTCCCCTATGATTCATATTCAGGAGAAGCTTAAGACCCTTCAGATGGAGGTTAAGGCATAGGATAAAAGGAGATGTAGGCATGTGAACAAAGAGCTTGATGACATTTATAAATCATTAAAATACATCTGCCCACATCTCTTTGAGCATAATATTCCTGATCATATTAGAAAACACATACATTCTCTTGAACTCGAAAAGAAACATCTTCTTCTCATCAAAGAGACCACCAGACAACTAAAGAGCAGGGCCATCTAGCTTCAAGAGGGGGACATAAATACAAAATATTTTCACAGATATGAAAACACCAGATGAAGTTAAAATCTATTTTGGATATTAATGATGCAGTTGGCACTAACGTTCAGTCGCAACAAGATATTTGCAAAGATGTTGTCCAACATTTTCAGAATGCATACCGACAATGATACTTGGATTATCTGGAGGATCAACTTTGGGGCGTGGAATTATTTCCAAACATGATTGATGAGGTTGCTAGCTTAGCTCTTTTTAAACTTATTTCAAAGGAAGAAATTATGTGTGCTAAAATCTTTCAAGGTGGACAAGAACCCCAGACATGACAGGTGGACAATAGAACTTTTCACTCATTTTTTGGACCTTTTCAAGAAGGATCTTATGGATATGGTTGAGGAATCCCAATCCAGTGGATATAACTCCCTCATATAAACTCTACTTACATTTCTCTTATTCCAAAAAGGTCTCCATCCACCACCTTCTCAAAATATAGACCTATTTCTCTATGCAATCTTATCTACAAGATCATCTGTAAAACTATCGCAAGTAGGATGAAGCACACATTGTCCAAATTTATATCTCCTCAAGAATTCAGGTTCCTCAAAAATAGACAGATCCATGACGTTGTGGAGAGTTCCCAAGAATGTATGCACTCCATCCATCATAAAAAATTAAATGCTTCTATCATGAAAGTTGATCTTCAAAAGGCTTTTGATTGTCTAGATTGGGGCTATCTGAGACTAGTCCTTCACAAAATTGGTATTCAAACCGGACCTACAGAGTGGATTATGGCTTGCATCTCAAATGTACATTATGTGATTGTTATAAATGGCTATCCATTAGATTTCTTCAAGGCAGGAAGGGGTCTCAGACAAGGCTGCTCACTATCTCCACTTCTCTTCATCTTGGCTATGGATGGGATGAGCCTTCACATTTAAAAAGTTGTGGCAGATGGGCAATTTCAAGCATTGTACATGGGGAGATATATATATCTATCATCTATCTATATATATATATATATATATATATATATATATATATATATATATATATATATATATATATATATATATATATATATATATATATATATATATATATATATATATATAATATATATAGATATAGATATATAAGTTTGGAAGCACCTCTGGTTTTCTCACAAATCTCTAGAAATCCATTTTTCTCCATGGCATATGTGATGAAGAGATTATTGCATAAATAAAAATATTATTTGGAGTGGCTTTTGAACCATTGACGGGGGGTATGAAATACCTCAGATTTCACATCAAGCCCTGTAGCTATAAAGTCAGTCACTGGATGTGGCTCGTAGACCTCTTCTATAAGAAAATATCTGGTCGGGACTTCAGATGCTTATCTTTGGGAGGTCGTGTCACCTTGACATAGACTGTGATCACTCAATTGGGAGTGTACTGGGCACATTTATATCGTTTTCCCCTCACCATTATAAATAGACACAACAAGATTATGACAAATTTCATCTCATATGGTATGAAAAATCAAAACAAATACCACCTTGCCAAATTGTACCACATCACTCTTCCTAAGCGTCTGGGTGGCTAAGGTATTTTGAATATGAGAAGATTTGGCTAGGCATTATTACTAAAATCTATTTGGAGAGGGATTTTTAGTGATGGCACCTGGGGTATGATCATTCTACACAAGTATTTAAAGAACTCTGATTTCTCTGTCTGGATGAGACGCGGATGTATTGGGATCACTACATGATAAGAAATTTGGCTGAGTTTCATCAAAATTCACCACTACTTCCTACTACAACTGACATGGAAACTGGGTACTCACCACTACATTATCATTGGTTTGGATCATATTAAGGGGATTGATGTTGCCTCCAATATATCAAATGATCTCATATATTGTTTAAATAGTCACGACATTTTCTTCTAGCATTAGATCATTTCATCATGGCAAGATAGATGTCTTATCTGGAAAATGGATTTGGAACTGAGACTAGACAGTAATATGGCGAGAGAATGGGAACACATTAGATATAAAGTGAAGCTTGCTAGAGTTTTCTATGTGGTTGAAAGGGCCTAGATTTCCTGGATGGGAAACATGAAGGAAGGTGGTCATATGGTGGTTCATACATATTTTTCTCTTTGTCATTAGGAGACATTACATCCTGATGTATGTTGGTTCACAGTCTTCTGGAAATCCAATTCTCCCATTAAGATTATTCTCTTCCTTTGGCTAGTATGGAAAAACAAAAATCTCACATGGGAAAACCTCCAGAACTTGCATTGGTATGGGCCAGGTTTCTGTGTTATTAAAATTATCAAACTCTGAAATTAAAACCCATTTGAACCAAAATCTTGGTGAAGTTCAGTTCTAAATTTTAGATCCCGTCTCACTATAATTTAGGAGATATAATCTGAGGAATTTAGTGTTTTTTTAGACTCCCGAATTACATTATAAATAGGTGACCTTGGAAAAATCATCATAATGTTCCTTCTGAGAATTAGATTCACATTTTGTAAGAAGTTATAGAAAGAGGAAGAAATGTCACTTTCTTTGTATACTGTTCAGATCCTAAGGTTGAAATAGTGACACGTGGCACTTCGTATTTGTGCGCTCTACTGAACCAGTCTATAATCAGGTTATTGTGGGAGATTTGACATAACTCCTCCTTGCAGAATCCAATCTTGATCAGAATTGCATGGTTTGAAAGATGACTCAGAGAGTTCTTGCAAGACACAATTTTCGAACTTAGAGATCTGAAGGTACAGAGTTACAGTCATTGAAAGATCTAGCTCCTGAAATCAAGAACAGGCGATATGAGAAAGTTTGATGGAAAGGATCCATTAAGTTGGAGACTACAGATGGAGAAATATTTTGATCTACATGAGGTGAAACTGTTACAAAAGGTATGCATTTCATCTTCATATTTAGAACTGGATCAATTTTTATGGTATAAAGGGCTTTGTTCTCTTAAAGCACTTGTCACTTGGTCAATTTTCATGGAAGAAATGATAGCACATTATGAGGATACAAAGAGTAACACCCTCTTTAGCCAATTGATAAATCTCGAACAAAAGGGTTCAATGGAAGAGCACATTGAGGAATTTCAAAAATTGAATATAAGGGTAAATGATATTCTAGAGAAGAAAATGGTTGATGTCTTCATATGGATTTTAAAGGAAAACATTCAACGTGAGGTTTGTCTTTAGGAACCTAATTCATTGGAGAAGGCATTCAAGTTGGCAAGAAAATTTGAAAGCGAAATTATGGAAACAAGGAATCCCACCACTCACGACTATAATTATGGAAGTGTTTTTTCTCCTAGCCTTCCACAACCTACAAGGTTTACACCACAACGTTTGGAAGAAAAAAGAGAAAAAGGGCATTATTACAATTGTGCTAACAAATACACTAAAGGTCATAAGTTTGCTGAGAAGAAATTATTTTACATAGATTATGAAGAGGAGGAAGAAAAATATCAAGAAACATCAAAAGAAGAGGATATACACCAGGAACCCACCCCAGAGAAAGAAGAAAAGAATCCAACCATATCTTGTAAAGCATTGGAAATAATTACCACTCCTCAAACTCTCAAGATAGAATTACATATCAAGAAGAAAAAGGTTCAAGAAGTGAAAGATCACACCGAGAAAGAAGAAATGAATCGGACCATATCTTGTAATGCATTGGCTGGAATTCCCAGATCTGGGTGGCAGATGTGTTAGCGCAACTCTCCATGCAAATAGATAATACCCAGTACTGCCAGCTGCAGAGCAGCGTGGCCTCTCGGGACGTTAACTCATGCGAGCAGAGAATGGTTATTAATGCAAGATTGGGAAGGGGATTTTCATTTATGTCCTGCGTCGATCGATGCAACATTCTTCCTGCTATAACCATGTCGATCCACAACTCTCTCACCCAGCTATGTGCTCTGTTGCGTGGCATTAGAACCAGGTTGACGAAAGCGGTGGGTGATGGAGTAAATTCGGGGCACTGCCGCAGGCTCAAAGACATTTCTCTCAAGGGTAATTTATCCCCTGTTCTGAATTTCTGCACTCTGTATATGTCTGTTATCTTCGTGGTTGTCTACACGCTCAGTCACATAGTGGTGTTGGTCGATAGCTCGGTGGTGTTGGTCGATAACTTTGTTGGGCATCCCTCTTGCTTCACCTGTCTCCGTCCTCGTGGTCATCATGTCCATAACCCTTTAGAGGCCTACCTTTGTTCTGTTATAATGGTTCATTCTGGCAAAAGGCATCGTTCTGGGGGACGTTGTGACAACCGTCTGCATCCCCCAGCTAGTTTTGCCATAGAAACAACAGTGGAACCGTTCAATCCCTCCCCCGCCCATGAAGTTGGGCCGTCAGTTAACTCTGGTCGGAAACCTAGGCCAAATAGTGCTTTTCAAACAACGCACTTCAAGTTTCAAAGTAACCTGCACAGGCCCCTGGTAAGTGCCCACATCACCCTTATGCTCTCGGAAGAGGAAAACCTTTTCTCCCCCTTGACCTGCATCACCCCTGATCCCTCTCCTGGCATTGACAATTCCTCGGATAGTGACAGCAAGGAAAATTTGGAAAAAGAGAAAGATGAACAGGAGGCTTTTCTCAAAAATCTTCCTCCTCTGGATGACACAGTACCTGCAGTCGAGGACAAAACTCATGGTGAAGCGGAACACACCATAACTAGAGAGAGAGAGAGAGAGAGAGAGAGAGATTGCGAGAGCGAGAGAGAGAGGGAGAGGGAGAGAGGGAGAGAGGGAGAGAGAGAGAGGGAGAGAGAGAGAGAGAGAGAGAGAGAGAGAGAGAGATGAGCGTCGGTGAGAGAGAGAGAGAGAAGGGGAGAGGAGAGGGAAGAGAGGGGGGAGGATAGCAGGTACGGAATAGAGGGGGGGAAGCAAATGTGTGTTTGTGAGAGAGAGAGAGAGAGCAATGGGGGTAGAGAGAGAAAAAAGAGAGAGAAAAGGGGAGAGTGAGAGGTTTCAATGAGAGTAGAGAGAGATAGAGAGGGAGGAAAGGATACATATGGAGAGAGAGGTAAAGGGAGAGAGTAAGGGGGGAGAGGGGAGAGAGAAAAATAATGAGGAAAGAGAGAGATGAAGATGGAGAGAGAAGGGGAGTGAGAGAGAGAGAGGGAAAGTGTAAGGGAGAGGAGAGGGAGTGAGAGAGCGATGAAGGGAGAGAGAGATAGAGCTAGGGGTTGTTGTGAAGGAGAGACTAAGGTAGGGACAAATGGATAGAGAAAGTAAGCAAGTGGGAGGGTGGCATTGTGTTGGCATTTATGTAAATGATGGTAGCATGATTCAATGACTTAGTTGATATTATATGATGCCTGGTCGTTTGAAAGTAGTTGATGTAGGGAAAAACACCAAAGATGAGTTTTGATAATGTAAGTTTGAAGAATTTTATTAATTGCAACATCTACACTGACTTGTCCCATCAAGACTAAGAAAATTATGTTACCTTATGTTGTAAACCTTGCGTAAATTATGTTGTCTACTTGTTATATGCCCACATTCTCAGGCCTTGAAAACAAATATGCCTTGGCTAGCGTCTCAAAAACCATTGTTTCCTCTATCCCGTGACGACTTCTTGGCTTCATTTCAACTTGATTCTAGTCGAATTCACCATGCTAATTTCCATAGATATTGATGGTCGGCTCCTCACTTCATGTCGGCTTGTTTTCAATTGAAAATACCTTAAAATTTACCATGGTATTCACATAGCCTTAATGAGTATATATAAAAAAGTGTGCACTTGTGATTGTTGCATGGTTCGATATAGTTAATGGTTTCTATTTCGTTATTGTTTTGGTACACGTGCATCTAGAATATGGTTGTGTATGGAATAATTTACCTCTGACAATGATGAAGGAGTATCTAGTTTTTTTCTCTAGTAAGAAAGTGTGTTGGAGTTTTTGTGATGAATATAGGGTGTGGAAGATGACAAAAGTTATGTTATAGATCAAAGTGATGGTGTAATTATTGAGGACCAGTCTGACCTGACACATAAGGCATAACCATGTAAATTAATGTAATGTTGGAGCTGGACAACCAAGTGCGATCTAGGTTTACATGGGTTGTGAATTGATATGGTGTGCATATGATGGATTACATTAGAGACAAGGTGTTGGTCTATAAAATAATGCATGGGATGGTACTATAATGTGATCTAGTTTGAAGCTTCATTTGCAGCATTTTAAAAAATCGAACTCTTTGATGAATTGTTGAAGCGATGTTACTAGTTTGATGTTAATTTAGCCAAGACCTTGAGTCATGCAACCTAATCAGTCCAATAAAAGCCCTATTTTTGTTGGAGACAATGGTATACAACTTATAGTCACATGATGGAAAGAACCAAGTTTGTTCTTCAAGTTAAATACTCCAGAAGACTTGGAATACAGATCTCCATTGAGATATAAGAATATATGTATTAAAATGTATGAATAAGATGACGATACAATGAGAATGAGAGGCTTTCTTATATAACAAGAAGGTGTTTCTTCATGGAGAGTTATGTCTCATTTAGACATGACTCTTCAACCTAATTACTAATTAACTAATCATTATTTACGATTATTATCATTACATTATTTTACATTAGTTCCTATATATTTATTCATAACATTGCCTTCCTCAAAAAGGTTTGTCCTCAAATATTGTCGATGAAAAGGGCTTGATATCTTTTTCGATTTTGAATGTCTTTCCGTATCAGAACAATCATCTTCGTCGATACAAGTTGATATGATATTATAAGTGACAAACAAAACTATCACATTGAGAAGGGAACATACCATCCTAGATTAATTTTCTGTGTAATATTTTGATCACTGAAATTTTTCAACGACTTGTCATCATAGGACTGGATTGAGGTTACATCACTATTCTCTGGAACATCAGTTTGTTGTTTCTGTTTTGAATGGCCCCAATACATAGCATGGTTGAGTTATCTACTCTCATGATTTAGATGTCAATAGGGAGCTTTTTTGGATTAACATCCCCTTATTAAATGTGTGATTTTTTTTTATTTACTTCAGGGGACGATGTTGTTGAGTTGGTTACAAAACCTTCACTTGGGATGTTTATCATCTGAACTGCAACATCTAAGTGTGTCGTTTCTTCAACTAAATTGACTTCTTGAGTTGTCATATTCACTGGATCAGAGTTCGTTCCCTTATATTCAACTTGGATTGTTACGACTGGAGATTTCAATACTTCTTCTTGAGTAAATTGTTCTAACTTGTCTTTTAATGCTTTCTTATCATCCTTAAGTTCCTTAATTTGAGTGAGTAGACTTTGATTATGGTTTCTTAGACGTAAAAGTTACTTGATTTCTAATTTATCAACCTTATTTTCAATGTTTTGACTTTTAAGCTTTTTAGCCTTTAGATCTCTGATTTTTTCTAATAATTTTTTATTAATATTTTTTAAACAGAAATTTTCCTCTTCTTGTTCTAATAAGTGCTGCTTGAGTTCCTTCTTTGTGTCTTTAGTCTTCTTGACTTGTGCAACTAATTTTTCAACATGGTCCTTGAGGTGAGAAATTTCTTCATCTTTTTCCATTATTTCTTTGTAATGCATATCCACAATATTTTTATGTTTGCGTTGTAATGCTTTCTTGTTTTACTAAATTTTGTCTATTTTTCCATTCTCTTGATCTTCTAGCTGCAATTTCTTGGTACAATGGATTACATCGTTTCTTAGGAGTGATGATGGGCTTTCAAGTTGCAATGTGGATTCTGTTTTCTTCATATCCTTATATCTTTTCATTAATTGTCTCATATTTCTTGCTAATGTTTGTTTATCTACATCACTTAGCAGTTCGACTAAGATAAAAGTTTTGTAACATTTTGTGCAAACAACGTTTTGAGCTCTGAATGATTCTTGACAATTAGGGTATCCTTTTGAAAAAAAAGGACATATTGCAAAGAAACCCATATTTTTTTCTTCAAACTTTATTATTCTTTCAGACTTTAGTATTAATCCTAAACTAATTCTTTCGATTCGATTTTTGAATATCTCTCTTTTCTTTTCCTTTTTTTTATTTTTTTTATAAATCTTGAATTGGATTTTTTTAATAGCTTGTTGATTTAATAATAGGTTGTTGATTTATTACCCTACCCTTAAAATTATAACCCTTCATTAACAAAATATATAAAACTAGATATGGAAAATGAAAAGTTGTGACCTTACAAATCAGATGTTTCGACGTCTTATGAGCAATGCTCCCCTTCAATCGCTGAGAGATATTTGACTCTAATCCATTGTTTTCATTAATTTATTCCCCTTCAACAACTTACGTGGGATAGTGGCAGTGTATGAAAGTGTATGGCGGTTGTACAAATGCGACACAAAGCTCATCAATTAATTTTTGAAGAGTTATTGTGCGGCGGCGCTGGATGACGGAAACAGTTAAGTTACACTAAAATGTGTATTGTGTCTAGGGATTGGTGTATGTCAAGCGATGGCACAAAAGAATGTGATGGCGAAAATGAATTCATAAGGGAATTTCAACGTCATGGGTGATTGAAGAGACAACAAGTAGCAACAATTGAGATTTTAGATGGTGGGTGCAGAATGGAAATTTGTGGGTGATTGGGTTGCCAGTGACCCTCATTCATCGATGGAAGACAGTTGTAGCAACACTATTTAGATGAGGCATTGTAGAGGATGAGAGGCGGGGAAGACAAAGCGGTTGAATGGACTTATGTAGTGGCAGATGGTAATCGTGATGGTGGTGCAGGTTGTATGGGCAACGAAAGTCAATGGAATAGGAGCAGAGGGAGGTGATGGAAGGTGACAATGGACATGGGAGGTCAGACAGGGAGGAGTGACAACAGGGTTAGCATGGAGCACGAGTTACAAGGAGAAACTTGTGGTGGCGAATTTCAAGTAGTGTTGTCGATGGTTCGATGGGCAGTGTCGCCC
>APFE031599319.1:37898-71226 GCA_000404065.3 Pinus taeda | reverse complement strand
AGAGAGAATCAAGTGGAGCAAACAACGAATAGCCTCACCGAATGCATTATTTTTCCAAGACCTTCAATTTGATTTTACTGTTGATTTGAAACTCTCACTATCTTATTATTATTCTAAAATTTTTATCTTTAAATTTTATTATTATTATTATTAAACTCAGTGGGTTTATATCTTTAACATGTGAAATATATGAATAAGTAACTTCACATCAATGAGTGCCTTTACTTAAGTAATAGTCTATTCTAGATAAACTCTTTTTCTTACCTCAATATAATACTCTTTCCTTTTAGTTATCTATTTTTTATTTTATTATTTATTTATTTAATTTGTTGAATTGACCTTTTCATTTATCTTCTAACTATTCTTTCTAATTTAATTTCCTAATTTATTTTATTCTTTCAATCACTTTATTAACATTTTAATATTATTCTCTAACTGGTAGTTTAATATTTTATTATTATTTGTTAATGGCTAATTCATAACTTGCTTCTATAAAAGAATTCACAACACTTATTTGTGATCATTCAACTCATGTCCCTGAAGATGGTGGAGTCCCACCCCAAAAATTGGACAAGATTAAAAATTCTTCACAAAGTTTTCGCTGATTTTTTTCTCTGGATACGAATAACTATGGAAATATATACTTTCTCAATATTTCTAGTCTTCTCTAGATATGAATAACTATGGAAATATTAACTTTCTCAATATTCATATGGAAATATATACTTTCTTAATATTTCTAGTTTTTCTATTATGAGTTTGTAAGATAAAATTTCCCTGTTAATGTTTGTGATTCTGTTGCATCTTTTTTATTTTTATTACGGATATGGTTACAATTAATTGTGTAGTGTTAAAACCTAAATCCTCAACACTTGATCTCTGGTTTAGACACCTTACTTATCTTTTATCACAAGGATACATCCTCATAGTGCTCTTTAGTGCTTACAAGAAGGTTATATTTGAGAACATGATTACATGTATGGGGACCTTTGGAAACTGTGCTGACCTATAGCCTTTCCATATCCAACCATATTATGGCCTTACTCATGAAAAACTTTGCTAACTTCCATTTCTATATTAGGATTATATTTATTAACCCACTTTGTTTATTAATTCATAACTATTACAACATATCATATTATTTTTTTTCATATCAATGCTTTCAAATATTAAAACTCCATTATATATTCATGGCCTTCTACATGCCACCCTAGGTCGGTACCATCCACTTAAGTGCATTCAAATTTGATAATCATATCAACTAAATTTCAAAATATAAATTAGTGAATTTGGGTACATAATTTTTGCAACATAATTGTTGGGTCCATTTTTGAATTGGTAAATTTTCACCAGAAATTGGTGGCAGAGAAAGAAAGAAGCAAAAGTTGAGAAGAAGCCATGACGAATGAATAATTTTGGTCAGAACTTGATAGTGAAAAGTAAAAATGATCGCCAAAAAAGTTAGTTGGAGCCTCGAAACTCATCAAGTGAGCATGAAGTGGTTCTGATTTCATCAAAGGGATCGAAGTTGAATCTATCAAGCGAGCGAAGAATCTAAGTTGGGTCATATCAATAGGCCGAAGCTATAAAGGAAATGTGAGACACAAACGAAAGAGAGAGGAGATCAGAAGGGTCAAAAAGTTGCCCAAATTCAGTGTCACTAAAAAATTCTCTCTTTGTTGCATTTTATTATATTGATCACTAAGATCCAATCTAATGGTTGTGTATTTTAAATAACTATATTCTTGATATTGTAATATGATATTTCACTCTTAGATGATATAATAAAGAGATCAGTTATAGGGAAGTTCGTATGTTTTGCACGTTTTTTTTGGCAATCAACATTTCATATTAATTCATAGAATACATAGAGTACAAAAAGGTCTGCTCGTGTAGACTAAAGAGAGACACCCTTGCCCGATTACAACGCTTAACATCCACAAAATTTGTCAAAATGACCCCAAGGCACACCATGTAGGGTGGCACAGAGAAACGTTGGGGCTAGCAAAACAGAGTGCTTGTCCCAGCATCTGGAAAACATAGATAAAGCAGACCATATGGTCGTCCGAGACAGACAAAGACAAAACATGTAGAAGACGAGAGAACTTGAGAAATAGGGATATAGCAAGGTGATCAGTAAGCTTGCGAAACAGAAACCGAACAAGTCCTGATCATCAAAAGAAAACTGAGACTGCCAAAACAAGCCATTACAGCTCAAGAATGACATAATCTTTGGTGGTGGTATCCGAGTTGGCAGAAGTAGTGGATTTATAGGGTAGAGATGGGCGCTGAGATGAGCGCTTCCCCTGGTTGGTTCGCATGGCCTCCTCTGCACCCTCCCCCACAACAAAGGAATCCTGGTGAATGGTGTGCCTCAGAAGACTAATCAGCACACTCATCTTTTGGGAGATATTGCCAAATTGCCTGCTCCAGAGAACTAAGCTTGAAATCCAGGGCTTCTGGTATCACCGTGTGATCCGAGGATAAAACGAAGATGGCTTGATGAGCCTGATTAAGGTATTCTCCTTGCATACTAATTGCCTTTGCTAACATAGTCTTCATGCGCCACATCTCCTCCTAAGTACAAACAAATTGGGTTTCCCGAGTAGTAGCCGTGCCGGAATCCTGGATCCATTCCATCTCCTTTTCCAGCTCTTGTTCCTCCAGGTTCTCTTCCTCCTCTGCAACAATTGCTTCAAGTTCCTCAATTTTGCACTTTTCCTTAAGGGAAGTTATTGTTTCATAAGCCTCCCGAGCATTCTGCAGGTCTTTATTTGCCGAGGCATTTCAGCTACTCTCAGGCACCATGCTTCTATGGCAGAGAATAGAAATTCGAAACCTTCTAAAAACACAGCTGATACTATGTTGATTTCCGTTGGAAAGAAGTGCATTACTCTTTTGGTTGGAGACCGTAGTTATAGAAGAGGGAGACCATGAACCACCCAAGGCTTCCCTTCTCGTCGTCTTATGATCGCACGTCCATTCATGATAACTGTTGCTCCGATTCCAAATTTTTGAATCCTTATTATTAAGTATGCCACACTTGAACCAATTCGCTGAGTGCCAAATGTCTTCTTTTGTGTTTTGATGCCGGTGGTACCCATAATTTTTGTTCGTTGTGCTCCTTGGAACTAGCCCTATGTGCTTGTAAATTGAATATCACTTCCCTTCTTGTACTCCCTTAGTATACCATCCACTTATCCTCACGTCCCTTTGATTGGTGGATTCATTCTCCACATATGGGGAAATTCCTTGTACCCCTTAGCCTCTTATTTCGTTAAATGATGTCTTGCCTCGAAAGAAGAGTGCACTTGTTTGTCAGCTCCGTGCATGTGATTTCCTCCTAACAAGTGTCCAAGTTGGCTGAGGGATTATCAATTCCATAATTTTCCAAGTGATCTACCATTGTATTAGCCTTGTGTCTGACTGCATGAAGAATTAAAGCGTCCAGGCATGATAGGTGTTTTGCAATGATTTCTGTTACCTAAGAAAGCCTCTAGTGCCATGTGACTTTACTTTGTTTAGCTTATGTATCCATTCTTATTGCCACCGTAACCGCCAGTTGAGAGTCCCCTTCCACCATGGTGGCTCCAGCTTTCATTCTTCTGAGAATTCTCAAACCTTGCTTAAGCGTTGCAAATTCTATTTTGTTAGTAGTCCCTTCACCTAACGCTTGATTATAAATGTGCTCACTTTCGCCTTTGTTGTCCCTAAGAACACCTCTAATGCCAGCAGGTCTCGGATTTCCCCTAGAGGATCCATCAAAATTGACTTTGAGGAAGCCTGTTGGTGAGGAATCTAGGTATTCACACTAGTATTTAGCTCCTGTCTCCGATTCGAATACAACGTGAAGGTTCTCGTGTTAATGTCAAAAGCTTTCAGAATCTGTAAGTCCGAACTAGAGTTGTTTTTGTCCTATTCCATTGTTTTTGTCCTATTCCATTCTGAGTATGCAAGGATTGATCGTTGTTATGGTCTCGCAGGGGGACTCCCACATGCTCTGCTGAGCCGCAGTATTGATTACGTCGATGTAATTAAAGTTAATTAATATTATGTATTTCAAAATATTAATTTGGAAGGTCTAGTAAATGCCTTAACGTATTATCTCATTACTTATTTGATTGGATATGTTTTATATTTTTGCATTTAATTTTAGGCGGTTCTCGGCATATAGTTTTTTTTTTACTGGTCTTATGATGCATAGTGGTTCATCATGGTTTTTAATTCTAATTAAAAAAGTGTAGTTGATTTCAAATTGCAAATAAATAGATTTATACTTTATAAATACTATATAATATATATATTTTATTATAACATTTGAAAAATAAAATATACTGAAAATTAATTTAAAAAAATCTCAATTTTACAATTTCACATATTATTTTCTCCTTTTGATTATTCTCCTTCATCTTCGAGCATTCGTCTCAGTAGCTTGGCTCATATTCCCTTGTGCTATTACTCGTGGATCAGAGAGAATCAAGTGGAGCAAAAAACGAATAGCCTCACCTAATGCATTATTTTTCGAGGACCTTCAATTTGATTTTACTGTTGATTTGAAACTCTCACTATCTTATTATTATTCCAAAATTTTTATCTTTAAATTTCTTATTATTATTATTAAACTCAGTGGGTTCATATCTTTA
The DNA here is from genome assembly GCA_000404065.3 of Pinus taeda. NCBI lineage: Eukaryota > Viridiplantae > Streptophyta > Pinopsida > Pinales > Pinaceae > Pinus > Pinus taeda. The sequence continues at coordinate 66,583 of APFE031599319.1, read as the reverse complement.
ACATGTGAAATATATGAATAGGTAACTTCACATCAATGAGTGCCTTTAATTAAGTAATAATCTACTCTAGGTAAACTCTTTTTCTTACCTCAATATAATACTCTTTCCTTTTAGTTATCTTTTTTTCTTTTATTATTTATTTATTTAATTTGTTGAATTGATCTTTTCATTTATCTTCTAATTATTCTTTCTAATTTAATTTCCTAATTTATTTTATTCTTTCAATCACTTTATTAACATTTTAATATTATTCTCTAACTGGTAGTTTAATATTTTATTATTATTTGTTAATGGCTAATTCATAACTTGCTTCTATAAAAGAATACACAACACTCATTTGTGATCATTCAACTCATGTCCCTGAAGATGGTGGAGTGCCCACCCAAAAAGTTGGACAAGATTAAAAATTCTTCACAAAGTTTTCGCTGATTTTTTTCTCTGGATACAAATAACTATGGAAATATATACTTTCTCAATATTTCTAGTCTTCTCTAGATATGAATAACTATGGAAATATACACTTTCTCAATATTCATATGGAAATATATACTTTCTTAACATTTCTAGTTTTTCTATTATGATTTTGTAAGATAAAATTTCCTTGTTAATGTTTGTGATTCTGTTGCATCTTTTTTATTTTTATTAAGGATATGTTTACAATTAATTGTGCAGTGTTAAAACCTAAATCCTCAACACTTGATCTCTCGTTTAGACACCTTACTTATCTTTTATCACAAGGATACATCTTCATAGTGTTCTTTAGTGCTTGCAAGAAGGTTATATTTGAGAACATGATTACATGTATGGGGACCTTTGGAAACTGTGCTGACCTATAGCCTTTCCATATCCAACCATATTATGGCCTTACTCATGAAAAAATTTGCTAACTTCCATTTCTATATTAGGATTATATTTATTAACCCACTTCGTTTATTAATTCATAACTAATACAACATATCATATTATTTTTTTCATATCAATGCTTTCAAAGATTAAAAATCCATTATATATTCATGGCCTTCTACATGCCACCCTAGGTCGGTACCATCCACTTAAGTGCATTCAAATTTGATAATCATATAACCTAAATTTCAAAATATAAATTAGTGAATTTGGGTACATAATTTTTGCAACATAATTGTTGGGTCCATTTTTGAATTGGTAAATTTTCACCAGAAATTGGTGCCAAAGAAAGAAAGAAGCAAAAGTTGGGAAGAAGCCATGACGAATGAATAATTTTGGTCAGAACTTGATAGTGAAAAGTAAAAATGATCGCCAACAAAGTTAGTTGGAGCCTCGAAACTAATCAAGTGAGCATGAGGTGGTTCTGATTTCATCAAAGGGATCAAAGTTGAATCTATCAAGCAAGCGAAGAATCTAAGTTGGGTCATATCAATAGGTCGAAGCTATAAAGGAAATGTGAGACACAAACGAAAGAGAGAGGAGATGAGAAGGGTCAAAAAGTTGCCCAAATTCAGTGTCGCTAAAAAATTCTCTCTTTGTTGCATTTTATTATATTGATCACTAAGATCCAATCTAATGGTTGTGTATTTTAAATAACTATATTCTTGATATTGTAATATGATATTTCACTCTTAGATGATATAATAAAGAGATCAGTTATAGGGAAGTTCCTATGTTTTGCATGTTTTTTTTTGGCAATCAACATTTCATATTAATTCATAGAATACATAGAGTACAAAAAGGTCTGCTCGTGTAGACTAAAGAGAGACACCCTTGCCTGATTACAACGCTTAACATCCACAAAATTTGTCAAAATGACCCCAAGGCACACCATGCAGGGTGGCATAGAGAAAGTTTGGGGCTAGCAAAATAGAGTGCCCATCCCAGCATCTGGAAAACATAGATAAAGCAGACCATATGGTCCTCCAAGACAGACAAAGAAAAAGCATGTAGAAGACGAGAGAACTTGAGAAACAGGGATATAGCTAGGTGATCAGTAAACTTGCGAAACAGAAACCAAACAAGTGATGATCATCAAAAGCAAACTGAGACTTCCAAAACAAGCCATTACAGCTCAAGAATGACATAATCTTTGGTGGTGGTATCCGAGTTGGCAGAAGTAGTGGATTTATAGGGCAGAGATGGCAGCTGAGATGAACGCTTCCCCTGGTTGGTTCCCATGGCCTCCTCTGCACCCTCCCCCACAACAAAGGAATCCTGGTGAATGGTGTGCCTCAGAAGACTGATAAGAACACTCATCGTTTGGGAGATATTGCCAAATTGCTACTCCAGAGAACTAAGCCTGAAATCCAGGGCTTCCAGTATCACCATTTGATCCGAGGATAAAACGAAGATGGCTTGATGAGCCTGATTAAGGTATTCTACTTGCATACTAATTGCCTTTGCTAACATAGTCTTCATGCGCCACATCTCCTCCTAAGTACAAACAAATTGGGTTGCCCGAGTGGTAGCCGTGCCGAAATCCTGGATCCATTCCATCTCCTTTTCCAGCTCTTGCTCCTCCAGGTTCTCTTCCTCCTCTGCAACAATTGCTTCAAGTTCCTCAATTTTGCACTTTTCCTTAAGGGAAGTTCTTGTTTCATAAGCCTCCCGAGCATTCTGCAGGTCTTTATTTGCCGAGGCATTTCAGCTACTCTTAGGCACCATGCTTCTATGGCAGAGAACAAAAATTCGAAACCTTCTAAAAGCACAACAGATACTATGTTGATTTCCGTTGGAAAGAAGTGCATTACTCTTGTGGTTGGAGACCGTAGTTATAGAAGAGGGAAACCATGAACCACCCAAGGCTTCCCATCTCGTCGCCTTATGATCGCACGTCCATTCATAATAATTGCTACTCCGGTTTCCAAATTTTTGAATCCTTATTATTAAGTCTGCCACACTTGAACCAATTCGCTGAGTGCCAAATGTCTTCTTTTGTGTTTTGATGCCGGTGGTACCCATAATTTTTGTTCGTTGTGCTCCTTGGATTTAGCCCTATGTGCTTGTAAATTGAATACCACTTCCCTTCTTATACTCCCTTAGTCTGCCATCCACTTATCCTCACGTCCCTTCAATTGGGTGGATTCAATTCTCCACATATGGGGAAATTCTTCGTACCCCTTAGCCTCTTATTTTGTTAAATGATGTCTTCCCTCGAAATAATTGTGCACTTGTTTCTCAGCTCCTTGCATGTGATTTCCTGCTAACAAGTGTCCAAGTTGGATGAGGGATTATCAATTCCATAATTTTCCAAGTGATTTGCCACTGTATTAGCCTTGCATCTGACTGCATGAAGAATTAAACCATCCAGGCATGATAGGTGTTCTGCAATGATTTCTGTTACCTTAGAAAGCCTCTAGTGCCGTGTGACTTTACTTTTTTTAGCTTCTGTATACATTCTTATTGTCGCCGTAACCGCCAGTTGAGAGTCCCCTTCCACCATGGTGGCTCCACCTTTCATTCTTCTGAGAATTCTCAAACCTTGCTTAAGCGTTGCAAATTCTATTTTGTTAGTAGTCCCTTCACCTAGCGCTTGATTATAAATGTGCTGAATTTCACCTTTGATGTCCCTAAGAACACCTCCAATGCCAGCACGTCTCGGATTTCCCCTAGAGGCTCCATCAAAATTGACTTTGAGGAAGCCTGTTGGTGAGGAATCTAGGTATTCACACTGGTATTTAGCTCCTGTCGCCAATTCGAATACAACGTGAAGGTTCCCATGTTAATGTCAAAAGATTTCAGAATCTGTAAGTCTAAACTAGAGATGTTTTTGTCCTGTTCCATTCTGCCTTTGGTGAGAATCGTTTGCTTGATATTGTGAAGAATTGTATCTTTTATGTGATTTATGCCTCTTATTTAATTTAGGAAAACTTGCCGGTTTCTTTCTTTCCAAATTTTCCATGCTATGAACCCTGGTATGAGTTTCCATATGGTATTAACCCATTTGGCATTGGAGAAATTACCACTCCAATTCTCGATTGTTTCTTGAATTGAATTCCTAACCCGATCTGTCCTTTGAAGAATGGTTTCTGCCCAATTCCGTATACTGTCTGCCCAATCACAGGTATTGAGGAGGTGATTTATGTTTTCGTCTTCCATTCCACACATGGGGCAACGAGAAGGACCTATGAATCCTTTTTTCCGGAGGTTCTCCCAAGTTAGCATTTTCCTGTGCATTAGGAGCCATAAGAATGTTTTGATCTTCGGCCATAGTTGGGCGTCCCAAACTTTGCTATGCCATTTGAATTTTTCTTCATGCCCAATATCTTCTATGTGTGTTCTGGCTTCTCTAAGTGTGAAGTTGCCTCCTTCAAGCTTTCCCTAGCATAATTGGTCACTATCCCCTACTTTCCTTATCCTTCTCTGGGCTAGCTGTGTTCACAGGTCCTTTAAACTATTGTTTTCTTCTATCAGATGATCTGTCTCATTGAATAACCATGTTCTCCACACCTGGTCATTTTCGTTAGGCTTCCAATATTGATTCACTGTGGTTCTCCCTAGCTCCTGGTTGCTTCTTTGGATATCTAAGAATTCAGGGCTTTCTAGCTTGGGGAGTTGTTGCCATGCATCTTCCCAGAAAAGGGCTATTTTTCAGTCTCGAATTCCCAAAAAATTTGCTCCTAGATTATGTGCCAGTTGTTTCTCGCTAGGTTCCAAATTGGTGAGCCTTCTGGAGTATCTTGCATTCAGATTAAGTTCTGTAGTCTATGATTTTGAGCATACTTTTCTTTCAAATGTTTGGACCATGGTAATTTGTGTTCCTTAAGCCACCTCCACCCTAATTTTGCACCATACGCACGGTTAACCATGGATGGGTCCTGCAGGTTCAGACCTCCCAGATGTTTAGGTTTGCAGAACTTATTCCACGCCATTAGCGCCCATTTCTTCTTCTTTGAATTACCCGACCGGAGAAAAGCCCTTTGGATGCCCCTTATCTTCTACAGAGCTCCCTTGGGAGCTGGAAGAATGGAAATCATGTATTATGGAATGGCCTAGAGGACTACTTTGGTTAAGACTAATCTACCTGTGAAGTTAAGGGCTCTGTGTGTCCAATGATGACATCTTTTTTCGAGGCTTGCTAAAATCTTTTCCCAGTTCGATTTTTGCCAGGGCTTGTCCATTAACGGAACTCCTAGGTATCTCAAAGGGAGGCTACTTATTTTGAAGCCTAGGATGGTAGAAAGATTTTTTTGAACAACTATGTGAGTATTGAAAAAGAAGATAGAGGATTTTGAGAGATTTAGCTCCATACCTGAGGCCCTGCTGAAGAGATTGAGAATACTTTTGTATCCCAAAGCTTCTTTAACTGAGCGAGTGCCATGCAACATTGTATCATCAACAAATTGCTGGTGCGTAGTTGCTGGAATTGAGGGTAGGGGCTGAAGTCCTTCAATGAATCCTTCCTCTTTAGCTTTTCGGATTAGTCTGCTTAAATCTTCCATCAAAATCACGAAAAGGAATGTGGATAAGGGATCACCCTGCGATAGACACCACGAAGGAGAGAACTGGGTAGTAGGGTTTCCATTAACCTGTATTGAAAATCTTGTGGATTTGACCAAAGCTAGGATCCAAACTTTCCTTTGTTCAGCAAAGCCAAAGGTTTTCAATATTGCTTCCAAATGGTGCCAGTTAACCTTATTATACGCCTTTGACAGGTTTAGTTGCATCATCATCCCTGCTTTCTTCTACGTTTGAAGTGTGTGAATAATCTCTTGTGCTAATAAGATGTTGCCCAAAATCTGTCTCCCCTCTACATAGCCTGATTTCTCTTCCGAAATAATACCTAGAAGTATGGGTTTCATTCTATTGGCTATGACTTTGGAAATAATTTTGTACAGGACATTGCATAATGCAATTGGACGAAACTTTGAGGGAGTGTTAGCTTCCTCCTCCTTTGGAATAAGGGCAAGGAAGGTAGAATTGAGGGACTTGAGGATTGAAGAGGAGCGTCGAGAATCCTCCACTACCTCCCAGACTTCTGCCTTGACTATCTCCCAAGAAGCTTTGTGTTCCTTCAGCCACCTCCACCATAATTTTGCACCACAGGCACGATTAACCATGGATGGGTCCTGCAGGTTCAACCCTCCCAGATGTTTGGTTTTCACAGCTTATTCCCTGCCATTAGCACCCATTTCTTCTTCTTTGAATTACCCGACCAGAGAAAATCCCTTTGGATGCCCCTTATCTTTTGCAAAGCTCCCTTGGGAGCTGGAAGAATGGAAATCATGTATTGTGGAATGGCCTGCAGGACTACTTTGGTTAAGACTAATCTACCTACGAAGTTAAGGGTTATGTGGGTCTAATGATGAAATATTTTTTCCAAGCTTGCTAAAATCTTTTCCCTGTGCGATTTTTTCCAGGGCTTGTCCGTTAACGGAACTCCTAGGTATCTCGAGGGGAGGCTACTTCTTCTGAAGCCTAAGATGGCAGAAATATTTTTTTGAACATCTATGTGAGTATTGAAAAAGAAGATAGAGGATTTTGAGAGATTTAGCTCCATACCTGAGGCCCTGCTGAAGAGATTGAGAATACTTTTGTATCCCAAAGCATCTTTAACTGAAGGAGTGCCATGCAACATTGTATCATCAACAAATTGTTGGTGCGTAGTTGCTGGAATTGAGGGTAGGGGCTGAAGTTCTTCAAAGAATCCTTCCTCTTTAGCTTTTCGGATTAGTCTGCTTAAACCTTCCATCAAAATCACGAAAAGCAACGTGGATAAGGGATCACCCTGCCGTAGACCCCGCGAAGGAGAGCACTAGGTAGTAGGGGCTCCATTAACTGATATTGAAAATCTTGTGGATTTGACCAAAGCTAGGATCCAAACTATCCATTGTTTAGCAAAGCCAAATGCTTTTAATATTGATTCTAGATAGTGCCAGTTAACCTTATCATATGCCTTTGACAGGTCTAGTTGTATCATCATCCCTGCTTTCTTCTGCGTTTGAAGTGTGTGAATCATCTCTTGTGCTAATAAGATGTTGCCCAAAATCTGTCTCCCCTCTACATAACCTTATTTCTCTTTCGAAATAATACCTGGAAGGATGGGTTTCATTTATTGGCTATGAATTTGGAAATAATCTTGTACAAGGCATTGCATAGTGCAATTGGACAAAACTTTGAGGGAGTGTTAGCTTCCTCCTCCTTTGAATAAGGGAAAGAAAGGTAGAATTGAGGGACTTGAGGATTGAAGAGGAGCGCTAAGAATCCTCCACTGCCTCCTAGACTTCTATGTTGACTATCTCCCAAGAAGCTTTGTAAAAGTCGATGGTAAATCCATCAGGCCCAGGTGCTTTATCATTAGGCATTTTTTTTACGGCCTCTTCCACCTCTTCCAGGGAAATTTCTAGATTTAAAGCTAAGTTTTGCTCCTCCATAATTAGCTTGGGGATGGAGGGTGTAAGTTCCTCAATGGCCTCCTCTCTATCAATCCCATGTTCCTAAGCTATTTTGCTTAAATGTGTTGTAAGAAGGTTGGAGATCTCTTGATGTGTTTGTATCGTGGCTCCTTGATCATCTTTAAGGCTTAGAATTTTGTTGGCCCCTCTGTGGTCAATGGTATATCTATGGAAGAATTTCGTGTTTTGTTCTCCTTCCTTAAGCCATTGAACTTGAGATTTTTTCTTATAAAGTGTTTCTTCCTGTTGGCAACATAGTTGCCAGTCCTGCATAATCATCTTCTCCTTGTCCATAGTTTCTTCATCTATGTTACCTTGAATCCATCCTTCATGAATATGTTCCAATTGCTCCTCTAGTTTCTTTTTTTCTTTGAATATATTCCCAAAGACTTCATGATTCCAAATTTTGATTTTGGCTTTAATGTGTTTCAGCTTACCCTGTAATCGATACATTTTGGTACCTTTAATACCCAAAGGTTCTTTCCACCATTGTTCAATTTTCTGAATGAACTCAAGATGAGTGAGATAGAATTTTTCGAATCTATATGGTTTATTTCTAGGAGTTCCTTGGATTGCTGCAGTCAATGTGATGGGCCAGTGGTCTGACCCTCCACTGGGAAGAATGTCTGATTCAATAATGATTCTTTCTAGGAGTATGCTTTCTATTACTAACAATCTATCCAGAGGAGAGGCTATTTGCTTTTCACCTCCCCTTTTGTTGTTCCACGTGGAAGCACCACTTCTGGGGAAAACATCCACCAGACCGGCCGACTCAATGAAATCTACGAAAGCTTCAGAGTCTCTGTTGAGTTTCCTTATACCTCCTCTCTTTTTCATGAGTGAGGTGATCATGTCGAAATCACCTCCAAAGATCGCCTTAGCTTGGGGATATCTTAGCTTCAGGTTGAGCAAAGTTCTTAAAAATAGAAGCTTTGCCTCTAGCTTCTGGGGGCCATAAACATTGGTGCAAAGATAAGTCTTAAAGTTACATACTACTTGGACTTCTATAGCTATGTAGGATCTGGCTGCCTCAGAGGAAAGGAGTTGTATTACTTGTGGATTCCAAAAGATGATCAGGCCTCCCTCCCATCCATTGCTAGATGTCTCCAAGTATTCCATGCATTTACTTAGTTTTTTGCTGATATTGATTACCATGCTGCGTGAACATTTAGTTTCCTGCATAAACACTATGTCTGGTTGTTCCTTTTGGACCTTATTCTTTAATAGACACTATTTTTTTTGGCTGTTTATCCCTCTAGCATTCCAAGAAAGAACTTTCATTTTAAACAGAGTTTAGGAGGTTAGTGAAAAAGCCTCTAGGGCTTTCATCTTACCGAAATTTAAGAGCATTTGTCCTAGTTCTTGTAATGCCTCATTGTTGGTCCTTCGTCCTCTCTTTTTCTGATGCTTGGAACTAGTGGAGGTTTGATGCAATCCCTGTGTGCAGACCCTAGCCCTTTAGCTGTGCCCAAGCTCTTGCTTTGCAGCTCCTTCTCTGCCCTTTGCCATGCTATGAATATTCCATTAATTCTCTTTACCTCCTCTTTCGATATGTGTTACATTCCCTTCTTTTTCCAATTCTCAACCGTGTTTGGAAGATTCATACCTTCTTGTTCTAGTATATCGCTTAATTCCATATCTTCGATCCCAATTTCACTGGTGAACATCTCCGAGTCTTCTTCAACCCCCTATGTTGTTTCTTGAACCTAAAGAATGATGCTCAAAGGGTTCACCTCTGGTTCTTTCAAATCTGGTATTGTTGTAGATCTGCTTATTTTCATGGTTTCTTGTTATTTAATGTTGTCTTCTGATTCCGATTCTGTTTCCAAAACATCAAAAGAATTTCTCATATTTCCTTGTGAAGTGCTTGCCTTGGTTTGGCGTTTTCTATTTGCTCTTTGTTTGGCTTTCAGTCCGGTGAAGATTTCCTTGTTCTGCTCTCCTTTGCCTTCCTTGTTTTCCCCTGTTGCTTTGTTCAGTGGGCATTATATGATTAAATGACCATGCTCATGACATTTTCTGCAACGGAACGAGATTTTCTCATATTCTATGGCTTGGAAATAATCCTCGTCTCTGTATTCCAGCCATATGCCCTCATGCAAAGCTCCCGACACATCCATCTCCATGCAGATTCTAGCACAGGAGGTATAACTTTTTTGCAATGTCGCTTTTGACGCCTTGATGAAGGTCCCTAGCTTGTTACCTATTTTTTCTAGAGATGCATGTCCCCAATAATCAATTGGTAGGGAAAAAAGATGTATCCAAACTAGCACCTGCTTGAAGGTTTCCTCTTTTGGTATGAAGTTGGGTTTCCATGGCCTTATGTAAAGACTCGCGAAGGCAAAGAAATAAGGCCCTCCATCGAATATCTGATCATTGTCTTCCAGATTGGAAAAAACAACAGTAACGAAACCCTTAGCTCCCAAGTGTAGTTTTACATCACCTCTAGGTTTCCATTGTTGCTTTATCCACTGACACAGAGCTCGTTCTATTGACCAAAACCTCATGAACCTACAAATCACTGCATGTTCGACCATGTGATCCCAGTATGACTGAATCTCTAGATCAGAAATCACAACTCTTAGGGTTTCTAAGGCTTTGGGCTTTCACAGACCTTGGTTCTTTTTCTGTTGGGTGTTGACGATGTTCCTTCCTGTTCCTATTTATCTTGATTTAGAACTTCTTCCTCTGCTCCTGCCTGATCCTTCTCCAGTTTGTTTCCATGAGAGAACTGTCCTTGGTTGGATTCTCGCTGTCTCTACTCTCTGTACTTTTGCTTTCATCCCTTTCCTTCAGTTTTTTAGTATTATTACCTTCATTGCTCCTCTTCTCCTTGCTGGTTGGATTCTCCTGATATAACTTTTCATACCCTGCTATCTGCACCCCATCCTTTGCTGTCTTCTTGTTCATAATTATTTGTTTGTATGATGGGGTCCCAGTGGACCCTGCATTTTCCATCTGCTGGGTCAGAGTTTTCCTCCTTCTGTGGAGCTCTGCCACTTTGGCCCTGCTATTTTCTAGAGTTAGTACCTCGGTTGCTATTGAACCCATGAGCTTCAAACTTATGTTTTGCTTGTTAATGGCCCTATCTTAAAATTTTATTTTATGTTATTTTATGAATGTTGCGCAAAAATATGAGAGTTCTATTTATGTTGTGGATTAATGATGGGATATATAAATGTTAACTATATTCACCTTTTTCTAGAAACCTCAACCCTTCCTAAAGTCTCGACATGCCTCAGGTGAGACTTTCTTCCCTTGAGGAGGATAGAAAATTCCAACATCATGCTAGACTATGATGAACTCTTTGTTTACACCCTGTAGTAGAACCCTCGGTCTCTATAATAAAATTTTCGCAAACAAATGGTTCCATTGTTAGAACTTGAAAACTAATTGGTGTTTTAGATAATGGTGACTAGGATCATCAAGAGAAGTATTTGGGAATGATGGCAAGAGAGGCTTGACTCTTTGTTTATCAACAGGCACAATTACGGTAAAAAAATTAGATTAGGTTCGTGACGAGATCTTTTTTGTTGAGCCTTCTTATTACCAATATGATATATTTTGGTGTGAATTCCTTAAGAATATGTATCATTACTTGAGAAGGTTGCAACATTACTTGAGAGTTGGAAGTGCTGGTTGGATCTTCAAGACTTAACCATAGTTGATTTAATCATTACATTAGTGAGATAATGAGTTTACTAGGGTTGTTGATTTTCGGTTCCAAGTTATGTTTGAAGGATGTATCATTGAGTTTGATGCAAAGAACCACTAGTCATTCTCCAAAGGTGAGGCAGTGTTTAGATTTTCTCCAAGAGAAATGCTATTGAAGGAGATCACTTTGTGGAATAATATTTTGATGCTAAAAGAAAGAATGTTGTTGTTCCCTACATCTAATATGGCACATAAAATAGTTGTAATGGGAGGGGTGGTCTTGTAGAGGATGATGAATGGTTGTAGAAGTCAATAAAGAGTTGCAATGGATGGGGAGGATATGCAAAATGTATGATATTTCAGAGAAATAAGGAGGGAATGAATATGTAATGACTGGAAAGAACGAAAATTGAGCAATATTCAGCGAAGGTGAAGGGATTTGCAGCATACAAGAGAGGTGTCAAGTATTCTAGAGTTATAGACAGGGGATATGAGCAACTTGAAGTTGTAGAATAACATAGTGGGAGAAGAAGCGATCTCCAGTGAAAGAGAGGGAGCTAGAGGAGACGAGTTAGGAAATTAGAATAGGAATATTAAGGCCAATCGGGATGCAAATGATACTTGAATGCTAGAATAACCAGATCATAGGATTATGATGTCTAGCCCAAATACTCTTGAAGATGAAGAGATGCATTTCGTTATGAGAAGATTTTTCTATGAGTACGATTCCTCCCCACAAAGTAGCGGTCTGCAAGGTAGCAACATAGTTGGATCACTTCATTCCCTTCCCCATCTACTTGAGAAAAGCCCTATAATTTTAATTTCCATGTTAGGGAAGACTACTAAATTTCATAACATTCATAAAGTGTATTCAATCGGTAGTTATGGTAGTGATATTCAATCACATTTGAAAATTTTTTCACAAGATGGTTCAAGAGGATTTATTTTAGCTCTTCCTGGTCATACTCTAATGGTTGGAAATGTAGGAAAATATTTTACTTGGTACCATAAATTTTTAGGTTGAGGAGATGAGGATTCGAATCAAGGATAATACTTGTGTGAAGCTATCTAGAAGATTCTAAGGTGAATGACTTCTAGACTACATTAAGACATAGATCCCTCCAGTGGTTTTTGAAATGGGTGGAAACATTTCAAAATCCAAATGTACATATGGTTAGAGAACAATTCATTAACGAGTTCAAATTGCCTTAATCTGAGTAGCAAGGCTTGGATGAGTTGTGGGATAATATGCAGTGAGAAGGAGAGACTGCATGGTAATGTATGCAGAGGTTCAAGGATGTTGTTGTGAAGATGACTTATTCAATTCATTTGGACATTCAAAAGGAGTGGTTTATCAAAGCATTATTTCCATTGATTAGGATCCATTTAATGCAACATAAAATTGATACTATATATGATATTACAACAAGCTATGAAGATCAAAGTAATGGTGGGATATCCTAACAAGTTTGGAGCAGTTTCTTCTTCCAGTGAACATTTTTGTAAATTAATCAATTTAAAATGGAAAAAGTACATAATTACTTTGCAGATAGATCTCATCCTTCAATTTGTGTATACTACTACACATATTTTAGAATATTATTTGGAGGTTAAATTACTATCATCCACTTAATAATTATTAATAATTAAACTAAAATTCTAGAAGCCCTATTCCAAAGTATACACATAATAGAGATTTAGCCTCCATGGAATATTCTAGAATATTCATAGTAGTATACAAAAATTAAAGACTAATATTTATCTCGAAAACAGCTATGCCATTTTTGTCCATTTTAATTAAATTGATTAATTACAAATAATGTCATGTGAATGAGTGTCATATGAAGTGAGTTATGGTTTTTTTGGGCATATGGAATTGATAAGGCATGTTATTTATTTATAGTTAATAATCTCTATGGTAAAGTTGGGGTATATATATAGAGAGAGAGAGCTTATGCATTAATTTCATAATTATTTATTTTTAACACTATTTTTTTTTTTAATTGTATATGAGAGGAACTCAGAAGCCCACCTAACATGTAGCTACAAGTAAGCCTATGGGGTTTATGGCTTGTACTCCTCTTCATAAAGCAGGTCACAACTGAGGGCATTTGAACCTTGGATTTCTCAATTTTCTTAAGACTCACATTAATTCAATCACTAATTGAGTTGCCCCTATAATTTAATAGTAATAATTCAAAATAAAGTTATAATTCAATTAATTTTTAGAAATTTTTAAATTTTAATAACGCAAGATATATCGTATTTTGATATTTTTTATGGATTGATGTTTATTGGTAACACTAATTTATATATTGATGTCTTCCATTAAAATTTTAGTTATTGAATTCTATCCCCCCACTAAACCCCCCCACCCACACACACACACATATATAAATAATAAGAATTTGTATAGATAATTTTGGAAAGGGATAAGCAACCAAAAATTTAGAATATATAATGACTCAAAAAATAAAGAGAAAGAGAATATGATGTTGTAAAACATATTTGTTAATGCTCATAGGAAAAACATATTGATTAATGCTTATTAAAAATAATAAGAATGTTTGTATGGTTTTGGAAAGGGATAAGGAACACAGAGTTTAAGTATGCACAACAAAATGCTTATAGAAAATAAGGGATACTGAAAGTCAACAAGTCGCTGCATTGAGTGGGGCTTGAAGAAAAGTAGAGAAGTAGAGCGACTATGTACATTGTGGTATGAAGACGCTATGCTTACTATGGAAGTTCTTTTTTCGCCATTGTCATATGGATTCAGGAGCAAGCTCTACCTTTGATAAGAAGGACAAGGACATGGGAATGGAATTTTCTTTGGGAGAAGAGATGGTAATCTTCTCTGGGAGAAGAGATTGTTGTTAGGATAGCTTTTAGTTTTCCCAAAGGAGAGTGTGTTATGATTTCATTTTCTTCTTCCTCAAAGAAACTATTGAGAATAAGGTATTTCCTAAATGAAAAGGCTACATATAGAATGTTGTTGATGATCATAACACAATTGGTTTTGTTCTGCATGTGAGGTTCAACCGACATTTGCATACATGTTCAAATTTGATTGAATTACAATTTTTCCAAGAACAATTTTTTTTGTTCTTAAATTCGTTCAATAATTATGATCACACATTAGTGTGGTGGCAAAGATAAAGAGTTTCATGTTCCTTTTGGATAGTTAGCAATCTCAATTGGAACATTGCAAACATTGTGTCAATGACAATGACTCTTTTGTAGAGGTCTTAATATGAAATATGATTCTACCCAAACTGTATGTCCATTTTAGTTTTAGGGGTGCTTTAGCAATACACAACGAGAAATTAGGAGCTAGGGGGCTTGTTAGGAGAACCCAAATAGAGTAGGAGCGCTTTCTCAAGCATAAAGAGGGTTCCAGTTCAATCGTATGCAGTAAAAGATGACATAATTTGCCTTAAGAGGCCTTTGAAAGCTACACATAAGGTGCACTTATCTTGCAAAATGCCTTACCAAAATGCACGATGTGCCTTATGAAAATGCATGTTGGCCCTATCAAATTGCTCACTCAAGCAAATATTGATTTCTCTTGATGAGTCCCTTTGTAATCCATATTTGAACTAAATCCTCCACATAAATTTCAAAATCTTCAGGATACATAACACATTATAGGAAGGGCTTTTTTTTTTTTTTTTTTTTTTTTTTACTAGGAAAAGCATATCTCCTAAACCATTTGAGTTGGTTCTTTTTATAGTGGAAAGCTAAGACAAAGGTCTATCCATAACAATAAGTTGCAGGAGTTTCAATCAAGGATTCTAATCACCGCATAAATTGAACATATGAAACAAAACTATTTAGAAATTTATACTCAAATATTGGATAAAGGAAAATACCTGCTACTAACAAAAATGGAATTATATATTCAATTGAAAACAGGTAAATAGAAGGATATATGGAATTATATATTGAGTTGAAAATAGGTAAATAGAAGGACAAGAAGGCTATAAACTAAAATGATAGGAAGCATAGAGAATGAGATATAATAACAAGGTTATAAATGATTAATCAATGGTTTCTCGATAAAAAAAACATTACTTTTAATTATTCTTTAACTTTATGTTAAAAGAGATAATTTTTTATTGTGATTTGATACAATGATAATCTGAAGTGAATTACGGAGACAAAACCATACTACCCCATATATGAACTTGGTATCTTAGTTTACTAAGACAAACTCAGATGAACTATTAACCTTAGGATTACTTAGATAAACTATTTATCATGAAAATGTAAAATATATATCCATGCCGTTTGGAAGTAGACCCTAAAAAATGCTTCCACTTTCACATGCTTCAAAATAAATTACTTGAAGCATGAAACATATTATATCAAGTCTTGAAAAACGATTGACTCAAATTGTCTAAAACAAAATTTCATGGCATTATATCTTAGGTTTCCCTTTTGGAAAGAAACTCTGCATGTGATGCTATGGCGTTTTGTAGTTTATTAGAATATAGAAAATTAATAGGAATTTAGAATATTGTAGTTATGTGTGTGGAAATACAAAATAATTTAGGGTTGGCGCTAGGCACATACTTCTAGCATGAAACTTGGAAGTTTAAAAAGAAGAAAGTGACAATGAGTTTTTGTTACTTACCATCTATTTGTAACTGTCAGGAGATTTAATTTGGAAAATAATGACAATTAGTTTGTGTTACTTACCATATGTTTGTAACTATTAGAGGCATGTTTCTTCTACAATTTCTTCTTCAAGACACTCATAAGATCATTTACATAGAGAAGAGGTTTAGCAGCCATCCTTGCAACTCAAGTAAGGAAAATTTGTAAATATATCTTGAAGAGAACACAAGAACGTTGTGTATGAGAAATAAACTATAGATTTAATTTTGCAATAAAATAACCAAATAGGTGAATTTTTACAAAACAAGGAATTGAATTGCTCAATCTTCTAAAGATTAAATTGAAATCTATCGATGTTATATACATCTCGAATAATTTTTGACAAAAGTTTCAAAATAAATTGAATTGATCAATCTTCTAAGGTTAGATTGAAATCTATCGTTGTTATATACAACTTGGATAAGTTCTGAAAAAGGTTTCAAAAATAGTTTTTTCAAATAGAAAGTCTATTCAAAATTGTTCTCATGGCTTACCAAATCATAATAATATTTTTGCTAAAAATTCTCTTAAAAAATGTTCTCATGGCTTACCAAATTATAATTACAATTTTGCTAAAGTTTGGCATGGTCTCACAAGCATAATGTTGGAAGCTTGCTTTCCTTAGATTACTAAGATGAGGGTAAAGGGCTCAAGTAAGCCACACAACTAAACAAAGCTACCATTTTTGTAGTAACTCTTCCTTTTATGCATAAGATTATTGGTTCCTTTTTTGAATTCATACAAACCCTTGCTCCTACAAATTTGAATCTATGTCTCCCTTTAACCTCCCAATGTAAGTTACCATGGCCTAAGGAAGTTCAAAGAGTTTTTCCATGGCCTCAATAAAAAAGACTCACAAAGTAAACATAAAGGGGATAACATAGTACATGCTAGACCAGAAAGGATAATTAGGCACAAGACAAAAAATAAACTATATCTAAAGCATGCTTGTGTGGAGAAGGCCAAAATTGTTCAATGATTTTGATTAGTTTCTTTATAAGAACTTTTCATTGTCATGTAGACTCAAATCTAGAGTTATGCTATCACCATACACAAATTAAATAGTTTCAGGCCTTCTTAAATTTCATTGTTATGAAGCGAATGAATACAATTTTTTTTCACAAATTCATACAATAGTTTGAAGACTAAATGGGTTGACTATGAGGCTTACAATAATTATTTTCTCCAAATTCTGTCATCAATCTACAAAATAGAGAATTCCAT
This sequence comes from Pinus taeda, assembly GCA_000404065.3. NCBI lineage: Eukaryota > Viridiplantae > Streptophyta > Pinopsida > Pinales > Pinaceae > Pinus > Pinus taeda. Next base: position 49,685 of record APFE031599319.1, on the reverse strand, counting down.
GAAAATACAAAGCTTATAATAGATTTAGTGCACTGTAAATATACTGCTACGTGGATGTAATCTTTTTTTTCCACAATCATTGAAGAAAAGAAATCTATACAGAAGAAGATACAACAATGATATTTGCATTGTAAAATTTGTTCCAAAACAATGCATTTTTACATCACCTAAACTAAGCATGTAAAATAATAATGGTGGGAACTTAGTTAGGAACTCCTTTAAGACTATTTGAGTTCTCAGGTAGAGGAGACAAGGATGTGGAGCAAAATTGTTTCTCTATGAATCCCTTTATACCACTAAAGGAATAAACACCACCACTAGAATATTGGAGTTCCAAACAATTTTGAAGGCAGGGCCGTCAAGTGGTACATGAAATACATTCATTGTCTGCCAAGTGTTGTAGCACCCACCTTGGATGAATTCAAACAACAATTTGCAATTGAATACCAACAACTGAAGTCTTAACAATAGAGTATTGCAGAACTAAAGGAGATTAGGAAGATAGTTGGAGAATCTACATGGGAGTATGTGCAGCTATTCATAGACCTTATGGGCCTACTTAATTTGAAGATACATGACACACAACATCATGAGTGGTTCATTGGGGGACTACTTTCTTTAAATACAACATCCATAATCAAATAGAAAATAAATACCCCTAGGGACACCTTGTAGTAGGGCATGCACATAGAGTCCATGGAAGGCTAACCCAGGAATAATGGAGTGGGTGAACAGGATTAATACGTATTAAAAAGATAGAATTGCAGGGAATTTGTTTTAGCATGTCCCTTAATCGACTTTATAATATTCTACATCTCTCCCAAAAGTTTCTTGTAGGATTATACACTCTTAGAGATGGATCATCAGAGAAACTAGTCACTGGTGGTTTACTATATTGGTGGTTTACTGACATTGGGGAAGTTTTCTTGGAATTGGTAGTTCATTTCCATTAGTCTATTCAAGATTGGCGGTTTATAAAGTATTGGTGGTATTTTGGCTTGGCAGGGACATTTTGAATTCCCTGGTTGCTGTGAATTTTATCCCCATTGGTCACTTTCTTAAGTGCACCCACATAGCACTCTTTCTCTCTTCTTTCTCCTGACACCTGGACTCCTCATATTTGTGTCTCCCCTGTATCCGTTTGTCCCTCTTATTTTTATTTAATCCATATTTTCCTTAGGATTGTGGAGGTCTATATTCCCCTTCTTCAGTACCTTTCCTTTCGACATCCAACAATCCTCTTTCATTTATGGTGTACTGTTTCATTACTCTCCCTTTATCCATCTGTCATTGAACATTGACGCATGCTCTTTATGCAACTCCCAACTTCCTCATACCTTGAGGCCTTCATTTCCATCACCACTGAAGTTGAGAGTTGGGGAGGTTTAGTACCATCGAGTGATATTCCTCATGTTTTTGATTATGTTCCTCCTGAAGTTTTTGAGACTTGTTCATGCGGTTTTTCTTCTGGAAAAAGTGGAGGCCACAGAAATTCCAAATATCTGAAAGAAAATTCCATCCCAAAACCTTTAGCGTTGCAGCCTGAGTCTTTCTAGGATAGTATTTCAAGACTAAAATTTCATGCATTGATCAGTCATTGACAATTCACATACTTCACTGGTGAATAGATCAAGAATTGGATGGCTTCTTTCTGGTTTCCCAAGCTTGAATACCATCCAAAGATTAGTATGTTGCATAATGGTTGGGTTTACTTTCATTTTCTCACTCCTAAAGACGATGACCTCGTTCTCGCATTGCCCTGGGTTAAGGGTCAAGGGTTCTTACTATTGCAACATTGGGAAGTTGGATTCAAACCATAAAAATCATCCCCTTGACATAAGATTGTTTGGGCCAAACTTATGGGTTTACCCCTTGAACTTTGGAACTACTCGACAAGTACTGATATTACAAGTCCCATTGGTAAATTTTGCTTATGGGATGAGGGTTGTATTGGGTAGATGGACAAGAAAGTTTCTTCGGTGCTCATTGAGGTGGACATTGATGCAGTTTTATTATCAACCTTGGACTTATATTGGGATTCCTATAACCTCTGTCTCAACATTGATTATTGGGGTATACTATATCGCTATCTTGTCTTTCATTCGATGGGGCGTCTTCTACATTCTTGTCCGGCACGCAAATCGATGAGAAAAACTCCTTCTTGGAGGCACTCTATTGGCAATTTGATCAAGGTTCAGGATGATCAAGCTGTTACTGTAAAACCTTTGTCGAATCCATGTATTTACACATCCTCTTCCCTTATTCTATCCTCTCCTAGTTACAATTTTGTATTTGTACCCTCTCCTACATCTCCACTTTTGAATTCGACTATTAACTCGGATGGTTCTAATGGTAACATTGTCCCCTTATCCAGTCTAGATCCTAATCTGGTTCAACATACATCCCTTTTGGTTTCTCCTCTTCTTGGGTCATCCATTCCTCTTGCTCTGAATCTCTAGCTCATATCTTCTTCTCTTACATCCCTTATTTTCCCAGACCAAGAGTTGGAGGCATTTTCATTCTCCGATTCTATCATTCTAGAACCATTGTCCATAAAGAAATCAGTTTTCCACCTCAGGGATCCACTAGATAAAGGTATCCTATCCTTATTTCCTTTGGCTCCATCATAATAGGACTAACCATTTAGAGGTGTGTCCATCATTCTCTGATTCTCTTATCCATCATAATCCCGGAAGAACAAATCTATTAAACTCAAGAAGTTTTCCTCTTGTCTATACTCGGACACACCTCTAAATGGTTCCATCCCATCATCTTCACACTATTGGGTCCTTAGAGCGAACGAGACCATTTCTCATTCCCCTTGATGATTCTTCTATCCTTCAATATTAAGGGACTGGGGACCGAGCATAAATCTCACTCATTTAAAGGCCTCATTCATAGACTCCAACCAGATTTGATTCTTCTGCAAGAAACCATGATATCGAGGGAGAGATCATGGGAAATTCTCGTCATCATTTTCCCTGAGTGGCTTGTTAATGCCACTAGTTCTTGTGGACTCTCCTATGGATCAACAGTGGCTTGGAAGCCATTTAGTTTCAAGCTTATGGTTTACTATACTCCTGCATGTATTTTACTATCTAGTTACCCCTAGGGCTCTGCTTCTTGTATCCAGATAATCAATTGTTATGCTCCCTATTCTAGCAAGAAAAATTTCTCGGATAGGGTTTTGGAATCTGGTATTTTGGATCTGCGTTCTATTATTGTGGTTGGAGATCTTAATTTGACAGTTGACAGTAATGATGTTTGGGGTGATAAGGTGAAATTTGATTCCTTGAAAACTTGATTCAGAAATCTCTTTTTTTCTCTGTCCCTCCAAGATATTATTCCATCTATGATTGTCCCTACCTCAAAAAATGGATGAACGGGGATTGAATACATCTCTAAATAATTGGATATATTCATGGTTAAAGACCAATTGGTCTCTGGTTCAATAGATCTCCAATCTTTCGTTTATCCTTTTTTTACTTCAGACCATCTCCTAATTCTTTTATCGTGGTCTGGAGACACAGGATGCAATTCATATCCTTTTAAATTCAACCATACGTGGTTGACACATGAGGAATTCATTGATATCTTGCACAAGGTTTGGAATGGATAGTATCCTCCACTAAGCACTATGGATCATCTGAGCAATAAACTGCATTGTGTTAAGAGGGAGGTTCGCAAATGGGTCAAAGAGAAAAGAATTGTTGACTCCCATAATTTGGATTTCATAGAAGCCTCTTTGTTGCTCTTTTCGACATTAATGATCCCTTGTTCACCTCCGAAGTGCGCAAGAAACAAATTTTAGAATTGGAAGCACATAAAATAGATCTATACAAGGCACAGGAAATGGCTTGGAGACTAAAAAGTGGGGCAATATGGGTTGAACCTAGTGACCAAAATTCAAAATATTTTCATAGATTTGCATCTACTAGGTGCATGGAAAAAGGAATCTGGAACATTTGTCGAGAAGGGGGTTATGTTCTCACCACTTAATCTAATATTGAACAGGTCGCATATTGTCATTTCAAAACTCTTTATTCTGAAAAAGAACTTGTTTTTAGACCAAATGGACTTTATTAATCATATGCCCTTGATGCTACAAGAGTCTAAGAATGACATTCTGGGAAGGGCTATTTCAACTGAGGAATTACATTCTATTCTCCTTGCACGTGCCAGGGAAAAATGTCCCAGACCAGACGGTTCGGGGGTCAATTTATACATTCAATTTTTTGATCTTATGTCACAGGATCTTCTGAATGTCGTGGAAGAATCCTAGATTAAGGGATGTGTTTCGGGTGTTATCAATGCTACTTTCATAGCATTAATCCCCCAAAAAAGAGCCTAGGTTCTTTTCTCAAATTTTGGTCCATTTACCTCTACAATTTTGTCTATAAACTAATTTCTAAACTTATTGTTGCCAGGCTTAAATCCCTTCTTATATACCATATATCACTAGAGCAGTTTGGATTTATAGAGGGGCGTCAGATTCAAGGCACGATGGGTATAGCGCAGGAATTTTTACACACTATTAAGGTCAAGAGACTTAAAGCTTGCCTAATGAAAATTGACATTACCAAGGCTTTCGATAGTGTCAACTGGGAATTTCTCACACTAATTCTCTATAAAATTTGTCTCAATATCCACAATGCTAACTGGATTTTAGCTTGTGTATCCTCCAATAATTTTGTTGTGATTATAAATGGTCTCCGTAGTAATTTTTTCAAAGCACACCAGGGATTAATGCGAGGATGTGATTTATCCCCAATTCTGTTCATTCTTATTATGGAATCTCTCAGTAGGAAAATCTCAGACTCCAAGGAAAGAGTCTTGATCAAGGGCATCACTATGACTACATAAATTTGTATTACACATTTGATATTCACTGATGGTGAGTCTTCTCCCTCTGAATGGTCACAATTTCATCATAATTTAAACACTTTCAGATCTGCTTCGGGACCTATCAATAATTCACACAAATCTGAAGTGAATTATTCACAAGTGCCTAGGGATGTGATCAAACATATTTGTGGTTTATTTGGGATTTCTTCACGGGATGTAGACTCTGGCTTTCAATATTTGGGCTTCCAAATTAAACCAAATCTATACAAAATTGCTGATTTGATATGGATTATAAAAGAAATTAATCTCAAATTAAAAAATTGGACTTTCAGGTGGCTCTCCATTAGGGGTAGGCTCATTCTTATCGAAGCTGTACTTCAGTATTTATCCGTATATTGGATGCATCTATATATGTTTCCATTAGAGATCATACATAAAATTGATGCCATTCTAGCTAGATTTCTCTAGTTCGGTAAAGAGCAATCATGTAAGATTCATTTGGCTAGACTGTCTCTTTTATCTAAAGTTGTTGAACATCGGGGATGGGAGATCCCGGACACCTTATATTTTAATAGGGCTTTCATATGCAAAATTTTGTGGAGAGGATTGTCGGGTAGGGGTATATGGTCTAAGATCATCGAAGGTAAATATTTGGACTATTAGAACTTCGAAGTCTGGATTAAAGGTGGTGCTAAAATCCTTTTCTCAACTTCATTTATATGGCGTAGTATGATGAGACAAAGGAATTGGCTATTTGCAAGGATTTGCTGGGAGGTCGGTGATGGCAGCAGAATCGAGGTTCAACTGGACACTATTGTTGGTTTCCAAGGGTTTCATATGCTATTTCTTCCTCTCTTACAACACTTGCACAACAGAGGTATTTATTTTCTATCTCATATTGTTTATTTTTGAGCTCACTCTCCATATCTTCAAACTTGGCTCTGGGAAGAGGACAATGATTTATCGAGTATTCTGGCTATCGAATGGACTCTTTATATTAGACAAATTGAGGTTGCAGGTATTTTTATTTTATATAATATTGATAAGATGCAATGGGATGAACAAGTCTACAATAACATGATTGTGACCAAAGACACTTATAGGTCTATTTCTATCCCAACTAATCGTTCTGTGGAGCTATCCTAGTTCCACAAATCTTGGAAATGGAACTTCCCATTGAAGCTTAAATGTTTCAGATGACTGGTATTGAATGGAAAAGTTCTCACTTGAAAGAATTTAGTTCGCAGGGGTTTCATTGGTCCTAGTATCTGCATGTTGTGAAAGAAACATTCAGAAGATGTTGAACATCTCTTCATGAACTGTTCAGTTTCCACAGATTTTTTTTTTTCGGTCCTCAGTGTATTCCAGATTATGGAGGATTGGAAGCATATTACACTGTTGACATGTTTTAAGCATTGGTTTCAGGCACAAAAAGTTTTTGGTACCCTGCCTTTTTTCATCATTTGGGGGATATGGCGCTGCAGGAACCTTATCATTTTTTAAGATAAGCAATCTGATATTAGATACATTGTTATGGGAATTGTTTCTCATTTTTCTAAGACATGACCCATGAAACAAATTAAAAAATCTAGACAGATCATATTGCAGGACATCTGGAATGAATATGAGGTGGGATTCTTCGATGGGGCATGTAAATCTGGAGTGTGTGGATGTTTGTGTTCTCATTTCTACTGAACCTAATAAATTTTATCACTTTTGGTGGGAGGGTGGTTCCAGTTCTAACAATAGAGTAGAAATCATTGAACTATGGGGGCTGTTATTCACTGCTAGTTGGCTCAACATTTCCAATCCACATATTTTCAAGGACTCTAGAGGATGCATTGATTGGATAAAGGGATTGCCATGTTTCCAGCCTCATCTTCTGAGCTACTGGATTGAGCACATTTGTATCATAATTAATGCATTTTAGCGCATTGATTTAATCATATATATAGGGAGAAGAACCTCATCACTGACTTACTCTCCAAAAGAGGCATTTTAGCACCTCCTGGAGTCATACATTATGCTGTATACAATCGAGACTCCAAATTTGATTTTTTTTTTCCTTAGTTTTTTTGTATCTAAGCACTTCTGAAGAGTTGATGAACTTTCAATGGATGATAGCACACCAGTTAGCTTATACTTTTACTCTCTATTTGGGTTTTTTGTTGTTAAATTTGGTATTATATCCTGAGACAGAATCATGTAACTGTACTTTCTTTACTAATATTAAAAAAAGAACTTTTTTCCACCGAAAAAAAAACTTCACCACGCTATCTCCCACTGCATATACCTTCAGCCATTGTGACACCAGTGCATGTACTGTTGTAATACCTTGATATCGTTGACCCTTCAAGGTAAATGATTTGCTGGTCAATTGTTGTAATATTTGTGATGCTTAATAAAATTGTAGCTGGTGGATTCCGGATTTGTTTGATGTAAATATTGCCTTTTTATTATTTAGAATGGAGTTGAGGGATAAATTGTTCGAAAGAAAGAGGAGACAAAGCATAAATTCATACACATAAAACAGGGGTTGCGACTCTTCTATTGATTACACAAAACTTGATACTTACAATGAACTTGGTGAAGGGTATTTAACCTTTTCCAACTAGTTACTTGCCTAAAATATCTTGACATGGAACCACACATAAAAAGTCATCTATCACTTAATTCTACTTGACTCAACACTTAAACACTCAACCCTCAATCACTCAGTTAACTGACTCTCTATGTTTAGCCAACTCCACATGCCGGAGTAATTGCAATTTCTAACACTGCCCCTTAATTACGACCATATCACTCAACATAACTCAACATCAGTTAACTATCACACAAACATGCCTGCTGGTCTATGTCTCAGCTAGGCTTACAATAACTCAAGAATTTTACAATTTTGCATTTTCTTTTTCTTTGCTTCCAGATTATATAACCTCGAAATTGCTTCATTCTTTGTTGAACTTTCTTGTTGTAGGCTTTATTTACTTTTTGCTGCTGCAATTTTTCTTTGAATTGTTTTGAACTTGTTCTGAAAAACAATTGGATCATGTCTTCTACTCCTTCCTCTTCAAATATTTGTTCAACTATGGACTGCTGCCATAGCATTGCAACTTCAAATTGTCTGCTTTGCTTTGCTTCTTGTGCTTTATATTCCTGAGTTTCTTTCTACCATATTTCTGTATAGAAGAATCTTATCTCTTCTTGACCCCATTGCTAAAAAATGGTTTCAATGCATTCATATTTTTCTTCAAAATCATACATATCATTTTCACTTTCATCATCAGATACTATTGCTTTTTTCTTGTAATTTGCATCAAATATATTAACAACCTTTCTTTCAACTTCTGCTCCCATGCTATTTTAAACACCTGCATTTTAAAAACCAATGTTAAAAACACTTTCATATGACTCTCTTCACTGAGAGCTTCCTTCTCTACATCTGCCTTATTTTCAACTGCATGGGGGTTGTCTTCCACTATTATGCTATTAGTGAATAATATTCTCATAAAAAAGTCTTCAATCACTTTATCATGTTCTTGATCATCAACTCCTGCTAGATGACATACTGCTTCATGAGTAGTTCTAACTGCTTCATATCTTGCTGCTACGGTGGCAACGTCAACCTTCAATGCTTCATCAAACATTGTGCTTACCATATTACCACAATCAAACCCCATTTCAAAAAATAAACCACACATATCATTAACATAATGTTTATCCACACTATGGTGGGATATCTGAGCATGCATGTGCTCATTGTCAACTTCAACTTCCCCAAATCCATCAGCTGTGGCTGGATTCACCAATTCACATATAACTTTGCAGTCATCATCCACATGTGTCTCATCATAGTGGGATCCACCATCATTTGTATCATCCACATTACAGTGGAGTCTTTGAGCATTTATATGCTCTTGCTCTGTTTCACACATAGAGGCTACTGCTTCTCTCTCTGTAATCTTTGTTGCATCTTCTTCTTCCATATGCATGCTTGCATAATGGGTTTCAATTTTATGGTTTTGACAACCATCATCCACTTTGGAGTGGGATTCTCCAAGCTCTATTTTCCTCTCAGAGTCTTACTCATCTTCTCTCAGATCTGCAACTGACTTCTTTACTTGTGACATAACCTGATGTTGCATGTCACTCTCCCTTGCACCAAATTTTGCTTCCAGGAATTTCCAAGCTTCCTTGGAAGTTGTAGCTTTTGCTACCCTGCACAAACACTTCTCAACCAATGTTTGTTTTATAAAATTCAATGCTAAAACATCACATATTGCATCATATGGGTTATTAGATTTGTACTCAACTAACTCTCTAGCTCGAAGAAAAGTTAACATCTTGATAACCCAATGATCAAATTATTCACTTGTAAACATAAGAGGTGGTAGTAAATCAAAGCTACACCAATCACCCTTGATTTCGGCTTTGTCTTTTGCTAGACTTCTGAGATCCTTGGCTATGGCTTGAACCTCTCTAACCATGGCAATGATCTTTGCCTCTGCTTTTCGATTTATTTTCCTCATATGCTTCAGTCACGCTTTGCAACCCATGACTGTGGTCTTTCCTCTATTTTATAGATTCTTTGTTGATTGAATGAGACTATTTTCCATATCGCTCCCGAAAAAAATATGATTTTGAATATGTGTCACTGTAAGGCACAATCTTCACCAAAAAATTGTTATACTTAAAAAACAACAAAAAAATAACAAACTTTACAAATTCCTAATTTCACTTGCCAACAAAAATACCTTGTAAAAATTTGTTCTTTCTAATGAAAGAGAATCCAAAATTTTATATGTTTTTTTAATTAAAAAACACTTAAAAAAAATCGTTTTCCAAAACCCTTTAAAAAAGTCTTTTTTAGTTTCAATAAAAATCCTTTTTAGCACACCTTAAATAAAAACCTTTAAACACCTTTTCCAAACTCCTATAAATTTTTAAACACCTTTTCAATACTCCTTTTATATTTATAAAGCCATTTACCCTTTCGCACTCCCCTTTAGTCATCAAATCTCTTTTCCAATAAACACAAAGGGTTACCACTTACTGAATTTTTGTTTTTTAATATAACTTGGAAAGTCAATCCGACGTGACTCTTAAAACTTTGACTTCGCTTTTGAAAACAATATGCCAATTTTCATTACTTTGTGAAGCTAACACTGGTTTACGCATCTTGCTCGATGACGACTTTGCTAAACGGAGGGACTTGAGAGAATACGGTTTAGCGGCGGCGCAGAAATACTTTTGACTTCCTCACATTCTTTGCAAGTTGCGGCTATTTTCAACGCTTTTAGTTTTGATATCAATTTGTTGGAAAGAGGAGGAGAAAAAGCATAAATTTATACATATAAAATAGGAGCTGCAATTTTTCTATTGATTACACAGAATTTGATACTTACAATAAACTTGGTAATTTTTTTGTTCAACTAGCCATTTGCCTAAAATATTTTGACATACAACCATACACAAAAAATCATCTATCACTTAACTCTACTACTTGACTCAACACTCAACCTTGAATCACTCAGTTAATTAACTTTATACCTGAGTAATTACAATTTCTAACCTAAATCACATGCGAATATTCAGCTGAGAGGGTTTTTATGTTAAGTGGTATCGATATTTCTTATTAAGCATTGGTGTTATTTCTTTATTAAGTATATTACAATTATAAATAATTTGAATAAAAATGCACCACTATATTTTGAGATCAGTTTTGGTTCGTGCATCAGTAAAGAGCAAATGCCAATGGTCAAAATCCGTTAAAACCACAAATAATCACTTGTCTTTCAGAATTTGTAGAAATTTAGTTGGTTGCAAGATCAACCACTTCGAGAGATAGAATGTCCACTTCCTGAACCACAATGAATATTAGTCTTGAGAGGTCTTTGGGATTTGGTGGTGAACATCCAGGTTTTAGGACATTCTTAAAGGATTTTGGTTGAGAATAGAAGGATAAACTCCAGCCTTTGGTTCCACCTCTTATCTTAGCTATGCCATACTTTGAGAGATTTCAAATCTTGAGGCTACCTACCTCCATGAAGGAGACAAATGCTGTTGGAGGGGTTCTCATCCGATTCTGAATCTTGGCTACAAGTGAAGATACAAGATCTATGGCTTTGAGTTGTAAATAGAAGGGATCCTTGAGATTGGTCTCATAAAATAGAAAAAATCTCCAGATTTGTTGTAATAATATCATTTTAGATGCAGAAAAAACCCAAAGAAGCAAGGATGAGGCCCTTGTTGTCACGCCCCTACACTGGCGGTAATCTTCCAATCGCACTATAGCGAGGTGCGCCATTACCAACCATTTTCTTTTTACCAATACTTACGATTGTAGACTACGCCTAACATTCCATACTTAATTTATTTATCATTACCAAGTATTATATTTGTCCTTTATACAAGATGAAACCCATACACATTCATCATCAACAACATTATATAAGAGAAATTCACAATAGTATAAAGGGAGGGGCAACTCCATACAATATGAGTCTAGCGGATATCAATATATATAATTTTCCACTTTTACAAGTATAAGCTAAATCTTGGGAAACCCCAAATTTACACTTAGCGAAATTTCCAACTTTTGGAAAACTCGGTTGCCCAGCTCATGGTCACAGAACCATATACCTCTGCCCTCAACCTTGACCCTACACCCTCAACCTACACCCTCGGCCTACACCTAAAACTCGACGGAGGAAGGAACCCCATAGCCCTAAACTAGAAACCCTCTATATCCTCGAACCCCTCACCCTTGAACTTCTACACCTCACAAAACTGAGAATTGCCGGGAGGTCATTGCTAGCCGATAAGCGGAGAAACAATCATTGTTGATAGCCACTGATAAGGTTTGTGCACAGGTTTGTGTCCATACATTCTTGGTACTCGCTGCTGGCACTTGATTCGGGCCAGGTGTAAATGCTGCTACTCAAT
>APFE031599319.1:0-35792 GCA_000404065.3 Pinus taeda | reverse complement strand
AACCGAAATCGGCACCTCTGCATGGTCACTGCACAGCTCACCAACCCTTCATTCACCTTGTGACACGTCTTCACCCAACTCGCTCTCCATTTGTTCAATAAACACCCAAATCATGCTATCATGTGCAACCTCCGTTCGGTGGACCACACGCAGTCCTGCCTGCCCGACTCTCGTTCATGACCTTCAGTTCCAACCTTCATTTTAGTGTACACAACATGCCCTTGACTGGTCGCCTATCGACACATCCACCTGCGCCTTCGCATTACTCACTCGAGTTTCCTTCGCACTACTCACCCGAGTCCGCCCAAACGCCTTCACCCAAACTCGTTCACCCGAGTCACCCGACAACCTCACCTCGCTCACCTGGACAACTTCACCTAGGTCACTTGACGACCTCACTCGGCTCGCCCGAATGACTTCACTCGGGTCGCTCAATGACCTCACCCGGCTCACCCGAACGACTTCACCTGGGTTGCTCAATGACCTCACTCAACTCGCCCGAACGACCTCGCCTGAGTTTTCTGCTCGATGACCTCACCCGAGTTTTTTGTGCGACGACTTTGCCCAAATTTTCTGCGTGAGTTTCTCACCCGACTTTCTCACCCAAATTCCCTGTATGAGTTTCTCACCTGAGTTTTTCCCATCGTGCGGGCTCATCCAAGCACCGTAGAACTCCTTTAATCGAACTCGTGCTAATCGAATGATGCCTTTGCCTCCACAAACGCGCACCAATATATACGAGTGGGTGGAAGGTTGTGTCACCTCGTTGACCCATGCCCAATGCCCAAGCTGATTCATTCACAAATGTGTTGTCTCACCCAACAGGAGGGTCGGCCCGCCCAACTCGTGGGATCGCCCCCTCAACTCGCCCAACACCTTATAAACTCGTTTCTTGGCTCGTTCACTTCCCATTTCACATGATCTGCTCGCCCGCACTTCGCATGGTGAAAATGACCCGGACCACAGGTTCTTACATCCTCCCCCACTTGAAGTCATTGTCGTCCTCGACAATATCTTGTCCTGGCAACCATCTATCACCAAGATGTCCATACCAAGGCATACACCCCATCGGTATGCCATATATCAAAAAATCATCTCATTTGATGATCATCAACTACCTCGTCACAATATCCACATGCTGCTCTATTGTGGAAGGCTGGCCTCTCCATCTCAAGCTACATGCCCACTACAACATATCGTGTCGACCTCATCATGTATTGTCATCGTGTGAACTGCTGCCATGATACCCCAACAAATGCTAACATATCTCTACACACTGCATGCCCTCACGACTCGAACTAGTCACGCTCAACTCATGAGAATGTACATCCTAATGCCACCACCATTCGTTTCTCAGAACATCCTGTCACATCACCAACTTGATCAAGAAGCCATCTCCATACAAGTGTAGGCCATGCTCAGGTCCATGAAGTAGTCTCCATCTCATCTGCAACATGTTGTCCATGATGTTTGGTGTCAATGTGCTGCATGTAATCAGTCGCAGCTATACCAACATCATCCATCTGCAAAACATCCATGTCCTCAAAGTGAAGAGATCATCTCATCAACCCCAACTCTTGATGTGCCACATCCAGGTCCATGAAGCCACCTCCATCATATCTGTAATGTGCCATCCCTCAAGTCTATCATAGAAACAGGTATCCACCTGTCTCATCTATCCATGTGTTGCCCATGATCATGAATCAATTAGCTCCCATGTGCAAAGTGGTTAAGTCTCGGCTCAACCCATGCCAAGTGTTGCCACCAAGGCATCATCATCACTGTAACTCCATCACTCCAAGGTGTCTCATATCAATCCTCCACATCAAGTCACTCTTCCAAGCCATACCCATACATGTACTCGAAAGTATGCATCCCATTCTGCATCAAAGCTCTGACCTCAGCTCCTCAATGCATCAGATCCTCTAAGTCCACGATATGTGAAGCCCCCAAAAGTCACAACCTCATGTCATCATGAACTCCATGTGTCATCTCCAACCAACATCTCAAAAAGCATACAAGTCTTGGCCCAAAGTTCTCTGCAAGATGCCTTAACTCTCCATGTAGTAGGAATGCTCCATAGTATTCTCAAAACTCCATCCAAGTCCATGGCCTTGTTGTACAAGAGTGCACAACCTCTCCATTGGCTCATAAATAAAAATCTCCATGTCACACCAGCAAATTTATCTGCAAATCATCCCTGCCTTGGCACTCCTCATTGGATGCCCATAAGGGACACCTCTACAAGTTCTCCTGCATAATGTCCTTGCATAAGTCTACCATGCTCCATGTCTCCAACCTGATGTCTATGATTCAAGTTGTCCATGTAGTCCAACTAGGTAGACCCATCACAACAATCAGTCATCTTCATCCAAGCCTGCAATCTTTGGTCTACTGAACTCAGTCACTTGACCATATCATTATTACATGAGTCTCTCCACCATGGATCCTCCACTAAAGGTTCCACCAAGACTTGCTCTTGGTCTCGGCCATGAGAAGTCCACCCAGGTATTATCATACTCAAGTGTGTGCCCTCCTCTAATTTGTCCATGAGTCATGTCGGGCACTTAGCCAATTCTCCATGTGGCTAAAGCATGACCCAATCTTCCACAATGATCATCATGTTCCTCCCTTGTCACGGGCCTTTTCACCTTCTACCATAAGGTCACAAACAACCCCAATGAGTCCTGCAACAATCAACAATCTTTTATTCTCCATAAAAGGTCTCATCATAGACATCCATGGTAAGATGTTCCCTTGCATCGACAAACTGACTTTGCTCTTCCCTACATACTGTTCGTCTACCAAATGCTCAAGTGAAACACAAGTATCAATAGTATTTACATCATCATCATGAGGCTCCTCCATGTGAGTATCCCCATCCATCAATGTCTGCGAACTGCACGATCTTGGTCCAACTTGATCAATCTCAAGTTCATCCTCCATCGTTATCATATGTACAACATCCTCGTATTGGTCCTTGAGTTCTTCAAGTTGTTCTTTGATCTTCAAATAGCCTTCCCGACTCATCATGTTATCGGCCTTCATTGAAGCCCATTCAAAACTTCATCTACTCGTCTATTCCAATACCTTGTATCGGAAAGCTTCACCTGCATCATGGCTAGATTCACCTGCCATAGGTTCTTCCACCATTTCTACCATCAGCCCTCTTTACCATTCACCAGTTTCTTGGCAAAACTAAACTAGCTCTTGATTCCACCTGTTGGTAAGATCAACTTCCTTCATTTTCACTTCACCTGAATCAACACTGGTACCACTTGTCATGAAGTGAAAGTGTGTATTAGCTCTTCGTCATACACCAACTTCACCAACTGTGAATCTACTCTGATACCACTTGTCACGATAGTGTAGTGGGATCCAACCCATGTCTTAGTTCACTCAGCAACCGGAAATGATAGCCGTAGACAATACTGAACCGCCCCTCACAGGTAATGTATTTCATGATTTGGAAACTGACTTCGCTCTAAAGAGGATGTAAGTTGGCTCTCCTGACCTCGTTCTTGTCTTCTGCAGGATGTTCCTCGGGTAGGAAGAATTCTTTCTTGGCTTTTTGGCCCAATGCCCTCTCCTCTTTTCTCCAGGGTATCCCTAATGGTAGACTAGTAACTCGACTAATGAGCTCAGGGGTAAGCTTTAGGGTCAACCATCTGAAATTCACTGTGGCCTGTGTCTTTGATTTAGGTTGCAGGGACATTAAGAATTCCTCCGTTATCTCATCGTCATGACCCTGAATTTTGTCACAAGAGGTCATCCAATTGGCACGAGTGAAGAGGTTCACCACCTCAAGATGTTCACGCAATTTACTGGAATCCGAGGGTTCCTTCGTGATAAACCCCCCTGGCATGGTGAGAGTGCTCTGTTTTATGCTTTGAGCAGAAAGGGAATGTTGTTTATGGTTTCGTCCTTTGAACTTCCAAAAAGGATCTCTCGGGTGTTTAAATTTTAATTTGCACCAATTCCCTGGTTCTAAGGCTTTTGCTACCCAAAACTCGGTTGTTCGTGTATAAAAGGAAAAATTGGGTTTCCACAGGTAGAGTACAGAGCTCAATTTTTATCCCTAGCATACATACAACCATGTAAACTCAAATTCTTCATACACAGGCTAGCCCTCATAGTTGCGTATCTTTTCTACAGGAATTTTTTTTTAATAGGAACTCCAAATTCGAGCCTACCTCTCCCGAAACTCCAAATTCGATGAAGAAAAGTCCAGGCTTCTCTGCTCCGGAAAGCTATGCCATACTTCCCGTAGAGATTCTTCCTGTAGAACTCTTGTCGGCTTATGTAGGATATCACTGTGCCTCTGAACGAGCCAGGTACGCAAGAGATTTTTGAAACAAGTCGAAAAGCTTGGTGGAGGATGACGGGTTAACAGGTTGTGGAAGTAGAGGACGCGTACTTCGGTGAAGGACGTTGCCAGTGCAAATGAACAGCGGGTGGTGAGAGTATTCAGCCAAGCATCTATTAACTATGGCACAATTCATGGCGACGGGGTGAGGTGGATGGACCAAACTGTTAATCCAACGTCACGACCAGCATTTCTCTGCATGTCCCTGGCCACCATCACCTCCCCTCTACCATTAACTGCCGCCACCACTACCAGTCCTGACGATTTTACCCAACTGGAAACTCCACACTTGTCGGTTGCATGACTCGTTGGCAATTTTGAACGTAACTGAGCTTGTTCGGATCCCACGAAGCCATGTAACTAGTTGAGGGTCGCCAGTTTGACTGGCCCCCGATCCTCGTTCAATCTAAACCATTTTCACAGACATGCAGTTTTTGAAATATAGTTTATGCAATTGATGAATGAGTTTAGACACTTACCTGCGTGGCTGTGGACGCGTTATGTAGACTTCGGGTCTTGGAACCACTGCTTCGCTTTCTGCTGCTTCGTGCACGGGTGCTAGAACCCATTCTCCCATTTGCTGATGCGGTATGCATGGGTTTTGGAATCCGATCCCTCGATTGTCAATGCTACATGCACAGGTTCTATTTGATTTCGACTGCCGAGGGTGTTCTCATGTCCAAGAGGAGCCTTTTGCATGTTTGCTGTGTTGATTTCAACTGTCCCTGCCTCCATAGTATGTGCTCCAGAGGGATCAACTACTATAGGATTCTTGTAGGATGTCCTGTAGCTGCTTCTCCTCCTGGGATGTAGGCTAAACGAGCAGGGCCATATTGCTGACTAGGACTGGATTGGTTGATGAAGAGTCTAGATGGAGCTTGGTTAGGTAGAGTGTGCGAGACTTTGTTGCTTGACTTGTCACTTAAAAATTCTTGATGTCAATCTGAGGAAAATAGGGTTTCTTGTATGACTCTGCAGGAACACATAACCAGGTGGGTGACAGTGGTGTAAAGAGATGGAACGGGGTGCCATATGGTGATGGGTGGAATAGAGGGGTGGCTGCAGGCCTAACAAACAGATTCCAACCATCAGATTCCCTTCAAAAATCAAATTTGGCTCGCCCGAAGGTTCTACAGGATTTTTCATATACAAATACAGAACTTCGTTTGGAAAGCCTAGAAATTCCTATAGAAAGCCCAAAACTTCTTGTAGAAGGTGGAATCTTAACCTGAATGTGATCAAATCCTAGGAAAGGCGAGTGGCCATGGAGGCAGTGTCTGTAGGGATGTCCTGTAGCCTGGTATGGACTCCTATCCTCATTTTGCGCGCCCTCCTTACCTGCAATGTATTCCTTGCAACATGCAATTATTTTACAGAGATTAGGCCTGTTTTCTCGTTTTTCTTCTTTCTTCATTTTTTTTTTTGAGAGATAGCGGTGGTGCCTCCATGAGGTTTTCACCCTCGTTATCTGCCCTGGGTGCCTCCAAGAGGTTTTCACCCAAGGATTTTTTTATTCCATTTTCTTATTTTTTCGAGAGACAGCTGGGGCGCCTCCATGAGGTTTTCACCCTCACTGTCTTCCCTGGGCACCTAAGAGAGGTTTTCACCCAAGGATCTTTTCATTCCTGTTTTTTTTTTTTTTGATAATCAAGGTGTGGGTGGAATAGAGGCAGGGCTCTGCTCCACTACCAGTACTGATTTGTCCAAATTTTCAATGAACTCCTACCTTGAAAGGGGTTTCCTGTAGATTTTCAATCGATGCCCATTGATGAGCATGGGAATGGCTTCTTCATCAATGGTCCTGATAAGGACTGAACCATTGTCGTGGCATCTTTCCACTGTATATGGTCCTAACCATCTTGTCCTCAACTTCCCTTTGAAATCCTTGTATCTTGAGTCATACAACAGCGCCCAATCTCCTGGCTGGAATTGTTTTTCATTAAGGTGTCGGTCATGCCATATCTTCCTCTGGAGTTGAACTGCTTCTGAGTGGAGGAGGGCCTGCATTCTCTGTTCATCTAATCCATTCAGCTGCAGTAATCTTTCACGTTGAGCATGGCTGCGATATAAGTCCAGCTGAGCTGTCACCCTCAATGTGTTGTACTCGAACTCTATGGATAGCAAAGCCTTCTTCCCATAGACCAGCTCATAAGGTGTGAAACTTGTTCTAGTTTTCCAAGTGGTGTTGTAGGCCCAGGTGGCCTCAACTAGGCAATTTGCCCAATCCTTTCTGCTGTTGCTCACCACCTTAGTCAAAATCTCTTCCAACGCTCTATTAGTGACTTCCACCTGCCCATTTTCTTGTGGATGATACAGGGTGGAAGTTCTGTGCTTGGTCTTGTGATGAGTGAGCAGGTCTTCAATCAAGTTAGAGGTGAACTGGCTTCCTTGATCGGTGACTAACTCTCTTGGGTAGCCAAACTTGTAGAAGATATTTTCCCTTAGAAACTTAGCCACTTTTTCTTCTGTCACTGCCTTGATTCCCTTTGTTTCTGCCCACTTTGTCAGGTAGTCAGTGAACACAATGATGTAAGACCTTTGCTTTGAAGGAGGGTGGATAGGACCCACAAATTCCATGCCCCACTTCTCAAATGGCTCGAAGGTCACTTGAGGTTGGAGGGGCATTTCATCCCTTGGAGTCGGTTTCCCCATCCTGTGACATCGGTCACACTGGCTGATGTATCTTCTGACATCTTGATGAAGAGTAGGTCAATAGTAGCCTGCCTGTAGAATTTTGAAGGCAATCCTTTTTGCTGCAAAGTGGCCTCCATAGGGCCCATCATGACAGGTTAGGAGGATGTCAAAGACTTCCTCCTCCCTAACACAACACCTCAAGATCTGATCTGGGCCAAGTTTAAACAGGTTGCCCTCGATCCAAGTGAATGGGGCACTCTTCCTCACAATTCTGCTCTTCTCCTTTGAGGATAGATGTGGAGGGAACTATGCTGAGACCAAGTAATTTGCTATATCAGCAAACCATGGAGAGATTACTGAGATAGAAAACAGGTGTTCATTTGGCATCTGGTCATCCACTGTCCCTTCTTCACCTGCAGGCAAATCCAATCTAGACAGGAAGTCAGCAACAACATTTTCCTTACCTAGCTTGTCGACAATAGTCAAATCAAATTGCTGCAACAAAAGTAACCATCTAATGATACGAGCATTTACATCAGGCTTATTCATTAAATATCTAATCGAAGCATGATCAGTGTGTACGAATGTTTGATAACCAGTGATGTAGTGTTTGAACTTGTTTAGGGAATGGACTATGGCCAAGAATTCTTTTTCGGTTACAGTATAGTTCATCTCTGCCTTAGACAGGTTTTTGCTAACAAAGTATATGGCATATGGTAGTTTCTCCTCAACTTGTCCTAAGGCTGCCCCTATGGCTTTGTTCGAGGCATCGGTGTGGATGTGGAAAGGTAGGGCCCAGTTTGGACCTCTCAAAATCGAGGCGGATACCAGCTTAACTTTCAACTCATCTAGAGCCCCTTGGCAGTCGTCAGTCCATTTAAACTCAACATATTTCCCTAAGAGGCCAAACAATGGCAAGGATAGCTTACTGAAATCTTTAATGAATCTTCTATAATATCCTGCTAAGCCTAGAAAACTCCGAACATGTCTTACCTTTTGAGGAGGTGGAACCTTTTGGATGATAGCAATTTTGTTAGGATCCACCTGTAATCCTTGCTGAGAAATTGTATGACCTAGCACAGTCCCTTCAGTCATCAGGAATTCACATTTTTCGGGACTGAGGGACAAGTTCATCTCAATACAATTGGTTAAAACGTTTCCCAGGTTAGTCAATCCTTCTTGGAAGTTGATCCGATAAGGAGTAAAGTCATCCATATAGATTTCCACTGAATCGTGAACCAGTTCAGCAAACATGCTCAATAATGCTCTCTAGAAAGTGGCAGGAGCATTGCATAGCCCAAAGGGAAGGACGCGGTAGGCAAAGGCAACCCATGGACAAGTGAAGGTGGTCTTATCTTGGTTTTGCGGGCTAATTTGGATCTAATTATACCCGCTGAACCCATCTAGGAAAGAGAAGAACTTCTTCCCTGCCAGTCCATCCAACACTTGATCTATGAAAGGCAAAGGGAAATGGTCCTTTTTGGTGGCTTTGTTAAGTTCTCAGTAATCTACACAGATTCTCCACTTCCTATTTTTCTTGGGCACAAGCACTATAGGTGAGACCCACTCACTGTCAGATATGGGGTAGATGAATCCTGCATCCAACAACTTTTGCAATTCTTCTTTGACAATGTCTTTAAGGGTTGGATTCATTCTCATCTGAGGCTGCCTGACTGGTTTACAATCCTCTTTAATGTAAATGTGATGGGTACAGACCAAAGAGTGGACTCCTTTCTTCTCCTTATAGCTCCAAGCTAAAGCATCCAAATGATTGTTCAATAAGCTACACAACTCCTTCTCCTGGGAGGGAGATAGGGAGGAGCTGATCTTTAAGGTTCTTTTGAGGCCAAATTCCACACTCTTAACTCTGGGAGAGGTCGGATTAGCCACACAGAGGTCCACTAAAGCATTGGCTTGGGTATCTTCCACCAACTCCTCTAATAACAGTGCCCCGACAGGTGGATTTTGAATCAAATTCTCAATCAAGTCATCCTCGGTTTGAGGGCTTCCCCTGGTGGCTTCTACTGTGCACAATGGTGCAGAGTAGAACTCGTCCTCATCTCCCTCTTCCAACCAGAGTGGTAAGTCATGTTTTAGCAGAGGTTGGGCAGGAGGATATAGGACTAGCTGTTTGGACATAGGCCCGTTCTTGATGGTCATGCTTCTAGCTCGACAACTGATGTAAGCATCCGCAGTAGCTAACCAAGGCCTTCCCAAAATGAGGGGGTATCCAGTGAGTTTTTCCTTTGGCTGAAGGACCAAGAAGTCCGCAGGATACTCCCAAGAGTCAACAAAGACGAAGACATCTTCCACAATCCCTTCGAGAGTCACGGTGGAGTGGTCTGCTAACTGCAGTACCGTCGAGGTCTTCCTTAAGGAACTCTAAAGGTTGAGTTTAAGCATAGTGTCCCTGGTCATCACATTAATGGCAGCCCCTAGATCGATCAAGGTGTGTGGGTCTTCTGAAAAAGCATGCATAATGGGTACTTGTTTGATGCAAAATTTAGTTCCACATCCAATGAGTGTATATGCCTTAAATTTGAGTAAACCTATAAGGAGATAAGTAAAAAAAACAATAAATAAAAAAAGTAGTTTTCCTCTTTTCCTTCCACAATTGATAGCTCTTATTTTTATTATTTTCCTATTATTTTGTTATTTTTCCTTAGGAGGCCACTTTTAGGCTAAAATTTCCACTAATGATGATAGGTACTAGCAATTGAGGTAAGGGTTACATTAGCAAGGTGAAGGTGATAGGGATTAGGAATATCATCTCATAGTAGATGGCTTGTTTAGATTCAGAAACAAGATTTATGTGTGAGATGAGAGTGAGATCAAGAAGATTATCTTGAAGGATTTTCATGTTAAGTTGTAGTGAGGTCACTAGAGATATCATAAGACTTTGACAACAATTAAGAAGCTCGATCATTGGTCAAAATTGAAGAAGAGGTGGTTGAGTTTGTTGTTAGATGTTTTCACTGTTAGTAGTGAAAAGGAGAGTGTAAGCATCGAATTAGTTTTTTACAACTGATTCCAAATCTAGAATGTAAATGGGAGGTCATTTCGATGGACTTCATGATAGTTTTTTCGAGGTCATCGAAGCAACATGATTCCATCATGGTTGTGGTGAAGGTTAAGTAAGGTAGTTGACTTCATTGCAGTTAATTGTACTAATTCATCTAGTGGAGTATTTCAGATCTTCATTAGGGAGATAGTGAGGTTGCATGGTGTTCCCAAGAAGACTATATCATATAGAGACGCCGAGTTCACTTCCAAATTTTGGAAGGATTTGTTTGTATGCTTGGGGACAAAGTTAACTTTTAGTAAAACTTATCATCCATAGATGGATGGAGAAATGGAGAGGTTCAACAAGATTCTCGAAGACATGTTAAGGACCTACATTATGTATCAACACTATTAGAGTTTTATTATAATAAAGGATATAAAAAATCCTTGAGGATGAGTCCATTTGAGGCTCTTTATGGGTGAATTTGTAATACTCATATCAGTTGGAATGATCAAGTGAAGAAGGTGTTAGTTGGACTAAATATGTTGGTTTACATGGAACAAGAAATGCATGTTATCAAAATGATTTGAAGGAATCACATGATAGGAAGAAGCATTATGTAGATCAACACATGACATTCAAGGAGTTTCAAGTTGGGAATCATGTGTGATTGTGTATCAAGCCCAAGTGGAGCTCCTTGAGGACTGTGTCATGTGCCAAGCTAGCACCTTAATATTGTGGGCCTTTTGAGATCCTTGACAAGATTCGACCTATAGCCTACCAACTTGCACTATCATGATTAGTTAAATTACATGATGTTTTCCATGTTTGATTGCTTAAGAGATATGTACAGGATGTTGATCACATGATTTATTGGTTTGTATTAGAGGTGGAACCATAGGGAGAATTCTAGCCAAAACCTCAATGCATATCATAGTGGAAACATATCATGCTCTGGAACCGAGAAATAGAGTAAGTTAAGTGTAGTGGAAGCACTTTGGACCTAATGAAGCTACATGGGAGATGACTCATCAGATGCAGGTTTTGTATCCTTCATTATTTTCTAGTTCAAGAAAATGATTTTTTTGTATATGTATATATGTATATGGTTGTAAATACCACGATAAGGTTGGTTATAAAGCTCCAATAAGTAGTATGTTTATTTTGTTTTTAATAGTGTTCATTGTAAATAATGCAACGAAATATGTTATAAAGCTCAATAGGTAGTATGTTTTTTTAGCGGTCTGCTTATCATAGGTACCATTGAACACTGAGGATGATGTTCCCCTAAGAGGCAGTGTTTTGTAACAACCATGGGTTAACATTTCATGTACTAAGGCATAATAAAGGAAAAATAAGACAAAGGTCATGAGACATGTATTCTAAGTTGAATGTTGGGAAATCACTATAGTGGGAATCACCTTTGGTTTATTTATAGCTAATGAAATTGGCAAAGGAAAAGAGGAAATAATTGGCATTTAATTATGAAAATGAAAAATGGAGACATAAATAATAAAAAGGCATCAAAGGATTAGTTCACAGCGAT
The DNA here is from genome assembly GCA_000404065.3 of Pinus taeda. Classification (NCBI taxonomy): domain Eukaryota; kingdom Viridiplantae; phylum Streptophyta; class Pinopsida; order Pinales; family Pinaceae; genus Pinus; species Pinus taeda. The sequence goes on along the minus strand of APFE031599319.1, from coordinate 24,242 downwards.
TGTCAGTTTAGTTTGGCTCTCACCTTTCATTCTCTCACTTTCATACACTCTTGCACACTTAGAGTATTCTTGGACCATTTTGGCATTCTCTTAGATTTAGAGAAAGGAAAAAAAGGAAAAGAAAGGAAAGCAAGGGAGTGCAAGGAGAATGTCAGACCAACACCTTAAGCAGGAAGATTTTGCATGTAATAAGTTGCATGTGTGATTTCCCTATTAGGATGTGAATGCATGGTACATGCATTTGTTTATTTGGTTCATTTGTTATCATTGACATGGTTTTTTCTTGGTTTGACAGTGGTTTCAACCTTTCCTTTCCATTTCCTAGATAACCATGGTGTCATGGGCTTAATTATTGGTTAAGCTTTGGATTTCCAGACGATTTTGGAACTCGGTGAGGTGGTCTAAGGAAAATTCCCAATGGTTGCTTGTGGAGATGGTTTTTTGTGGGAATCCCTTGACAGGTGGGTGGAGACAGTAAAATTCCACAAGGCATGGTGAAGAAATTACGAGGCATCCAAGCTTGGTTTGGTTTTGGGACCTTGGGACTAGTTTAGGTGAGATCATGGTAGCTTGAGGGTGGAGTTGTTTTAACCTCTGTAGCCCCTTATTGATTATGTCTTGGTTATCGCATGGGACCCCAAATTCATACTTGGAGTATGGCACAAAGGTGATTGGTTGAAAGAAATATTTCATTCATCCTAATCTACAGTCGGGCGGTACATGTAAATCCATGAATTGGTTGGCTTTGCATATGTTAATAAGAGTTATTTCCCTATTTTGATTTGTGAGCACTTGTAACTATTATTATATTGATTTGATGGTTTTTTTATCATTGTTAATATTCTATTTATGGTAGTTATAAGCATGGTTCTATGATGTGCTGTAGATATGGCTCTTATTCATGATTTAATAAGTAATTGAATAGTTGATGAATGTATGGGGTAACAAGTGTTGTTGCAACTACTTGAGAGGGAATTAGATTTTCTTGGTGATTCTTAGATGAAGTTCAAAGATTTAAGATAAGGTATGCATTCATGACCTATAACTCACATGTTTACGATATGTTTGACGAAATGTCTAGTGTGTTTCAAGAAGTATAGGTCAAGTTATTTCTTTGATTTTAAATGTTTGGCATTGTCATCACCTTAATTATTATTCTAGAAAGTTACAGGTGGTTCTGGGTTGTGGTCTAGAGGTTAGCCTGGAAAAGTGGCTCAAATCTTGAAACCCCTGACACAGAACTAGGTAATCTAGGTTATAACGGCATGGAAGAAGGCTTATGAGTGTCGTTATAGCCTCATAACCGCATGCAGGGTGTGTCAAGGGTGTGGTTATGGAGTTAGGTCAATGAAAAATGGTTCCAACTCGATTCACCACCTATGGTGGTGATTTCGTTGTGACAAAAACCCTCCAAAATTTGGTCTAGACTTGAATTTTGGAGCCTACTGTGGATCTTGATATTACTTGTTTCATAGTAACTTCATGGTTGATTCATGCTTTGTTAAATATTATTGTCTTCTTCTCAGTTTGTAAGTGTCAAAGTCACCTTCTCACACATGGTCACTATGCAATAAGTTCATGATCTCACCCTTTTATGCAAGCTTCAATAGGAATAGAAAAAGTCCCTCAAGGAAATGGTTGTGCATTTTTAAAACTATGTCTTTAGTTAATGCACACTTTCATTGATCATCTCTCACTTTTGGTTGTGATTTTCTTCTATTTCCGTGATTTTTCCAACTGTCGCTTTTGTGCACCTTCCCTTTCATAGGTATGCATTTCATGTTTACAATTGTTTCTCTTTCTTGTTCTCACTTTAATAAGTTTTGTTTTAATACTATATTAATTCTAACATGTGTCTCTTTTAATTTCATTCACATTTTGCAAGTGTTGTTTACACTTTCCTCTTACTGTCGCAAGTGTCGTCTTTTGGGTATGGAAAGTGTTGCGCATTAGGTACGTGGAGTTATGATTTGTGTCAAGGGATACATTTGGTTTTAATGAGTCTTATTCATCATATAGACATGTATTAGACTCATTACAAAATTTCCATGCACTATCGCACAAGTGTCGTCATGCAAAGTGTACCATTAATGTTGCACTTGGAGGAAGTTGTTGTATTTCTATCACATTGAGGGAATCATTTTATCCTTATATTCTGAGTGATCAATGTTGGGTCATCGACTATTCTCATTGTGCTATGATGTTTAGAGTTTTTCCTTATTCACTTTTGACCTCACTGATCCCACACTTAGCCAATTTGTAAAAGCACCTTCCTCAGAAAACTGACTTGACTCATTCCTCTAGAACTGGACATTGTACAATGTTAACCCTCAAGCTCAGCCCTTGCCTCCTGTAACTACACAATGCATAGTTCCTACCTCCCAGAAATGTGCACTATGTAGTCTTAGTGTTGGACCCTAGCCCCCTGAGCTCCATAACAATGCAGCCTTGCCTTACAGTCAGTTGCTTCTATGCATTGTGAAATCTCAAGCCTTAATCTTCCAACCTAAATCCTTGAGCTACACAAAGGTGCAAGCCCTAGGCATATTTCCCTTCAGAACGATGTAGTGGGTAACCACGGGAAATTTTTGCAGAATAGTGTAACATTGCGAATGAAAGGTTTTGTTACACTACAAACTAAATTTTCTATTCCTTGCTCTGCACACTCGATCTCCCACAAAAAACTACTTGTTCACACACATTAAAGAGACACTTAAGTTAATATTGCATACTAATAATAAGTATTTAATCCAAAAATTTGAAATAAAAAATGCACATATATATTCTGCAAAGAGAAAATTTTGCACAGTTCACTATTCAAAATACGTAGTTGATCAATGAAAGTTCCTATAGATATGAGAAAACAAGCCATTTAACTGTTTGCTAACTCATTTCCCTAGAAGTCACCACCTGCTAATATTTGTCATCTAAAATATGTTACGAAATATTTGTATATGAGATAAAGTTGTCATCCATGTTTTTAATCATCCCAATGTCTGCCCTCTAATTAATAGAAAACACTGCTATGGGTAAATATCAATCTTTTCAACATTCAATTCACCAAATATGCACGTACCCACATCATTTAGTTGAATATTGTTCTCATTGTATCAATGTTATTCTATTTCTCTACCCAATAATGCCAAAACTTACACAATTGCATTAATATTGGTTTAATAATAGTAATGTACCGAGGTGCAGATAAAGTGGGGGGGGGGGGGGTTGTATAGTGTGTCAATATTTCCTATCCTTGCTCTGCACACTTGTTCTCCTCACACACACATTAAAAAGACACAATTGAATATTCGGTAATTAGTATTTAATTTACAAATGTAAGGAGTCATAATGGATGTGCACAGGAAATTTTTCAATGAGAAATTTATGCTGAAGACTGCAACATTGCAGATAAAAGTTTCAACTACACCATGAACTAAAGCTCATTTTCCTTGCTCTGCGCACTCAATCTCCCACACAACACTATGTGTTCACACCAATTTAAAAGAAACTTACTTTAATATTTCATAATAATAATAACTATTTATTCCACAAATGTCAAATCACACATCCACATAGTATTCAGAAACCTTGAATACCAAGATTTGTTATTTCTAATTTACAAACCACTCTTTCTAGTCTCAAACTAACCATCCTTATAAGTAGTGTATGTTACATTACAAATTAAAGTTTTTGTTCCTAGTTAAATTAATTTCTTTTCTACAAAATAAAGTTCCCTTTGTACCCCATTCTTCGACACATACCTCATCTTTCGCACATCCTTCATTCCACATAGATTCACAACTCTATGCAATTGTTCTCCCACACAACTAAATCTATAAAAGTTTTAAATGGAAAATAGTTTAAAATGAAATAATAGTAGATAAACACACCATAAATACCTGTCTTGCTATTAATGTCAGAGAAATAACTAAAGAAAAACACCTCCCCCCCCCCCTCCTCCCTTGCTTATGTAAAGGACCTGCTCAAAGCATTATGTCAATGTCATTGTGAGAACACTCACCGGTGGAATTCCCACTCACAAAATTAGCTTTATTAGATTTTGAAGTAATTTGTCCAACAGTAAGAAATACCAAAAAGTGAATTTCGCTCCACCAAGGGAATTACGTTGCATCAAGGATCACTCAACCAATTGAAAATTAGAAATAAGATTTCCAGAAATTAGATAACTATTTTTGAATTTACATGAAAATAGAACTATTCAACATTCTTTGAAAACTTCGGTTAAAATTGCAAAAACTAAGCAAAATAATACAAAGTCAACGCAATTTTATTATGAATTGAATGCTATAGTCCCTCAGGAAGCATGGACTAATAATACGTATTTCTTTGTATACTCTACAATCAATTTTATTGAGGAGGAAATGAAAATGTACAGTTATTTGTGCAATGGTGTTGATGTTATATATGTAACTCTAATTTACGTAAGTATGCACATCATCTCAGTATGAATTTAGTTGTTAAACTCCATGTATGTATATATGATTATAAATTATTTATCAATTGGCTTTGTATCTTCTAGATTGATCTCATAATATTCAAAAAAATTATTATTTTAATTTTATTTATACATATAAAATCAATATAATTAAGGTGTACTTAAATTATTAAAAAAGGGTCTTATATTGTTGATTTATTAAAAAATTCCAAATAATTGAAAACCAAAACTTTTTAATGAAAAGGTACTCTTAATCTATGTATTTTAGGATTCCCTATTGCAACTACAAGCACATGATAACTCATTTTCTTGTATAGTCATCATGTTAGCATGGATTTGAAGGTGGTTGTAGGAAAACAACTCAAATTCATTTTTCACTCATTTGCAATTGTTCATTAATGTGTTTCTCAACCATGATGGTGGAGATTTTGATTTTATGGATAAATGGCTTTAATAGCTACCATATTTTTAAAGGATATGTAACTTTGTATGTTAGGATAATTTTCCTCTAGCTTTCCACTACATTTCCCATTCTTGTAGGTGAACCCCTTCAGTTAAAATAATCATGGGACCCTCTCTTTACTAATGTCATTTTTCCTCCTATTAGCATCCTTTTCCATTTTCTATATCACTATTTCTTGATTGTTGTTTGGCCCTTCTCTCCCATCCCTTTTATGTATGCTCTTTTTATTAGTGGTCGATGTTAGGTTTTGTTTCTCACAATCCCCTTCTCCCTTTTATCTATGTTCCTTTGGTTAGTGGTCAATGCTAGGTTTAGCTTCCTATAGTTCCCCTCTCCCTGTAAGTTATTTCTTTATGCTTCTTATTTCTACTCTATATCATTTTCTTCAGAATTTTCCTCAAGGTCACAGAGATGTTATGAGAAAAGGGAGTCTCCCTATTTGAGGGCTCAAGTTAATGCTAAATCCTCTATAATAGAGGAAGATTTACATTGGAACAAAATTTCAATTAAAATCTAAAGAAAGAAGAATTTGACATCAGATACCAAACCCAAAAACAACCACTCTAGAAAAATCTAATGTAAGTAAATTATGGATATATATTTTTTTGGAGATTAAAACAACCATAGACAACATTTCTGTAGAGAGAAGTGACACACAATAAAAAATTGTACACTACATCGTTCTCTAAAAGCTATAACTCACAATATTGAATATTGGGCAAGAAAATGTCTACTCTTTTATGAAATTGAGGATTTGAACTTCCTTGCTATTAATGTAGATAGTCGATAATTCTCTCACCATTAATACAAACTCTGCCTGAACATTATTCCTCAAAATATTTATTATCTACTTTATTTAAAAATATTAGATATTAAATTTTTCTATTGCTAAATCAATAATCAGTTATAATTATTAATACCACTTTCTTATCTCCCAATTTAACATAATAATAAGATTAAAATTGTTTTACTCACCATTTATATAGATACTATAGGAAACATTCATTCAAAATCAAATGGCAAGTGAGTAGCTATTTTCTGTTAGTAGATTATAGAACGAAAAAAAATTTAAGTACACTTTGAAAATTTCATATTTCCAAATTATTATATAAATTAATAAAACAATTTAAAAAATTATTAAATATTAATAAAATAATTTTAAAATTAATTGAATGAAAAATTGAAATATATTTTAAATGGTTTTCAAGGTTTAAGTTCCTGCCATTAAAAAAACAATAAGAAACAATATATTAAATTTCAATATCAATTAAAATATTTTTTTAAGGAACAGGCGGACTTTCATACACATGAAAGACCACTGATCTCGAAGAGATATTTTCAAATTGAAATTTTTACCCTACGCAGATTTTCGGATTTATGTTCATGGAGGATTTGTGTCCTTTTGTCCTCGCATTAGACTCCAAAACATAAAATTCAGAACATGGAATGAAGTGATCAAATATTTGTCGATGATGTTTGCAAAGGAGACTGAAATTTCCGGTGACGTCTAAAATCTTAAAATTTCAAATATGATTGATCCTATAACAGATTCTTCACGTCCTGCTGTACCGAATTCAAATTGAAGAGGTGCGAGTATTGCTTATCAAACTTTTGATTCAAGCGTAAAAAAGGTGGGTGTGAGTGCCTATAAGTTTTTTCGTCTTTCCAGTGAAGAAATTGCGCTTGGAGCTGTTTTCACATCGGGGCGCAATTCTTACAATAGCACGTTAAATTTGTGCACTATTCCTGAACAGCTAATTCAATTGATACGAATCCACTCACTTACAAACAGTTACACAAAAATTGATACGAATCCATTTGGTTTCAATCAATTACACAAATAGAAATGAGGAGAAAATGAAGGCAGACTATCCCAAAACAAATCGTAAACTAGAAACAATCCTACCATACATGGGGTTATGTTTCTGCTATTTTTTCTTTTATTTTTTACGAATGCATACAGGAAAGCCAGAGATAGGTACAGAGGCGCAGGGAGCTGGGGCATCGTATACTTGTTAGTGCTTATATGGACATGCATGGATAGATGCAGTAGGCATGAATAGAGGAATACCATATTGTTTATAATTAATAATAAGAATCAAGTCATGAGAGATAGGGACGGCAATAGTCCATGCATATTAAGGAAAGGGAAATAGGGCGATGAGGCATCCAGCAGCGATTAGGTAATATGGATGAATTTTCTGTGGAGCACCACTACCCACAATGGGGTTAGCGGTAGTGAACGGCTGTGTGAAGACTGGCTGGCCGTTAGGCAGCTGAGCCTGCAGGGGGGAAGCGAATGGAGGATTAATGAAAGGAGAGGATCCCGGCTGGAGAACGGTGCCGCAGTTTTGATTCACCCGCGGATGATCGGTCGAGGACCAGATTGTCTGGCCTTTCTTGTCCACCAATTGGAGAGCTCCGTTTTCCAACAGAACCAATGACTGGTAGTTATTCGATGCACCGTTGTTCCAGACGTCCCTGTTATTCCCATCCATGATCTCCAACCCGTTGTCCGAAAGCTGCAGTATGCAAGGATTGGTAGTTGTTATGGGTTCGCAGGCGGACTGCCACACGCTCTGCTGAGCCGCAGTATTGATGACGTCGATGTAACAGAAATCGGTACCCAGCCCTCCGACGGCCGTATACGTTTGCTGTCTTATGAGCATCGCACTGAAAGTGGCGGACTGAGATGTCATAAACACCTGTGTCCCTGTCAAGGGTGTGCTTAAAGGACCCGCCGTGGTGGAGATGCCAACCCCTGAGTTTACAGAGGGAGTTCTGAGCGCCGCCAGCACTTGGTGTATCTGGGTTCGCTGAATGCTGCCCGCAGCAGCCACAGCTTGAGCTTCACACATCAATAATTCCCTGCTTACACTCAATAAAACTAACAATTTTGTTATTACAACCCTAAAATTTATACCATGACGAGAAACTCCACTTCCTATGGCCATTTCGGCGAATCCTTCCACAAGGAGGCTAGCCTGCAAACTGGAAAATTAGGAGTAGCTAGAAATGGCACTTGCTGTCTTCGATGGACTCTGCGATGACAATGAATTGTAAGGCAAATACATATATAATGAGAGACGTGGATATGAGATTGAAATGAATATCTCTGTAGACATGGAGAGTCGTTCCAGCGATTCAGATTATTTAAAAAAATAAAAACCTAACTAGCCCAATGAGCTAATTCAATACCTAAAACAGCTAATTGAATAAATATATTTAATGATCAGGTGAGCCGAACCTTCTAGTGCGTGTTATGTAGATGTAGATGGTCTCAAAGGCACTGATTAGATTGGGGTTCCAAACATCCATTCAGTCATTTCTTTATGTTGGGGTTGTCATCAATTGTACGCGTTCTCTTTATTTATTTGAATTAAAGTTGAGGGTCGGTTTTCGTTAAAAGCAAATTAAATAGAATATATAATCTTTTGGTTTTCTCTGGGTTTTAGGTCACCATTCTCAAAGGTGGCAACGGGAAGGAGTAGAATATTTATATGCGTCTTCACTTAATTATCTAATATATTGCTATCCATACGGTGGATGATATGTTGAATTGTGAAATCATAACAATGATGGATCATGGGATACATGATGGTTCATCGCATCATTGGCATGATTTCACTATGGCAGGTGTCAATTTAGTTAATTTTAGAAATATATATAAAATTATAAAAAAATATGGGTTAAGCAATGCCCCTATTAAGAGGGCTATTTTGCTTACCATTTTCATAATATATTTGGTTTTTCAATCCACTCTACATTGGAATCTACTCATTGTTCTCTACATGCTTCAACAATTCGTATTCCCTGTTTATTACATTGCACCATGTTTCTACCAATAACTTTTATAATCTAGTGGATTTCTTTCTCTGAATTCATTTAAGGATAAATTGTTGGTTACTGGCTGAGAGGTCTTATAATCTTGATATAAATTCCAATAGAGATGGCACACCCATCCCATTCCTCACTTATATCATTGAAATTATCATTGCTTAGCTTTCCCTTAAATCAATGGATAGAAACTTACTTTAACTTGATATGCATGGTAACAAAAATATTTTCCAACAAGCTTAATCCATTCTTCTTATCTATAGCAAGGTTTCGTGGCTATATGTAATAGCCAACCACAATGGTCATAACCTTCACAAGCCTTTGGTTTACATAGGCATCCTTCATACACTTATTGAACATAATTTTGTAGCATAATAGTGAACATAATTTTTTAGCATAATATTCAAATCCAATACCTTGGCTCTCTTGTGCCTCTTCATAACTATAATCATCCCTTTACTCACGTAGTAAATAGACATAAAAAGCAAGTTATTTCCTAGCTCTTCTCTTGAAATCTATTTTTCACTTACCAATTACAATGAATGTCTTATATGCATTCTCCTTTTTCACAAATAAAATAGCTTCTCATATCACTTTACTCTTTATAAGTGTAGAGGGTTAGCTCAATTAGTCAAGTCCCTATTGTTAAAGAACCTTTGCTATTGAGATGTCATGGGTTCGATTCTCTTGAAACACTTGGGGTCACGCTCCATGGTTGAGTTGATAGGAAGTGATCCCTTTGAGTGGATCATCATAATACAAATATTCCATGGAAATAGCACTCACCAATCTCTGGAGTCCATAAATGACATAGAAAAGAAATGATTTACTCTTGACCATTAAATTTGGAATTAGATCTATAACGTAATTTAATAATTTACTTCCATGGCATTTGATTCGTTATGAACATACTTCTTCATAATACTCTCCTTAATTTTCCTTTCCAATAATCAACATTACCTCATTGCTAAACCATTGTTCATTGCCATTCTTTTGTGCTACCAAGGATACATCTTCACATCTATATATGTTCCATCATGAGGTATCTTTAGCCTTATTTACTCAATAATCACATATGGTTTGCACCTCTATCATTTAAAAATATTGGTGCAATAGTAACATTGATTTGGGAATCTTCTTCATGAAATTTGCATGATTCACTATGCCCAACTATTTCTTTCTTACAATATTGAAAAATGTGCAAAAGCATAGTTGGAAAAAATAAACTTTATATCGTATCATCCTCTAGATTAGCTTTATAATGATTGCTATCTTGTTGGATGTCAAGTGCTAATTTAAGAATTATAGCTCCATGAAGTTATCAATTTTCACCCTTTTCTTACACTTCATATTGAAGTAGTTAGTTCCAAAGAAAATTTTTTGGTACATGTAGAGGAAAATATAAAAAAAAATAGAAAACAATTTGCGGAAGACATTGATAAGACCAGTGATGGTGACTTCACAATAACACTTAGATTTTAATTATGGTTCTCTAGAAAAAATCTACAACATCTTGAGAATGACAACTTTGCACTTCTTTAGTTTTTTCTTGAGAAATATTTTAGCAAAACTAACTATCTCCCAAGTAAGTAGTTTCAGGAAAAAATTACTAAGGAAAATTTATTTATCTTAATGAGTAAATAAAATGTTGAGGAAATATTTGTTTTTGTCATGTAGGATCTCTTTTCAAATTTGCAAAATCCCCCCAAAGTGCTCTAGAATAGTGGAATTTGTGCTATTTTGGAACCTCCACTCAAACCCTTGGGATTTTATCGAAAATTTTAATTGGGTATCTTCATGTATGATTATTGGCTTTACTGCAAAATTTTCATCACTAACAAGGCCTTTATAAAAAAATATTGGCTTGTCTTTTAAAAAAACACTAATGTGAATTTCTTGAAAGGTATATGCATAATTGTTTAGTATCCCTCACTAGAACTTCCATAGTATTTGACAATGCAAATATGCCAAAAAAAATTCTTTAACTAAACAAATATGCTCTTATTGTGGGAAAATTAAATTTTAGGCTCTAAACCATTCTTTTAACAAACATAGGACACACTTTACTAATGTGACGTCTATTTCACGTGGTTATTGATGTGGCTCCTTGGACCAACATGGCACCCTAAGGAAATTCCATATCATCTCCCTTACAACCCTAGCCTACCTAGTCGTGAATTCCCTCTCTATCTCTTATTCATTTTTCTTGTTTCTTTTTACTTTTATTGGTTTCATTTTATTTCTTTATGGGCCCCCACTTATACTTGGAAACAACCAACTCATAATCCATGTAAGCAACAAAAACACATAGGTTCATCAAAGAACCCTAATTTAAAATATAAGAGCAATGTCCATGCATTTTATTGAATGTCTTAAAATTACAAAAATATATGATCCAAGCACGAAAGCATACTAGAAACGAAATATACAATTTCGCGAGATGCATGGGGCTTCCAACCTCTAGGGCAAGATTTGCAAAGAGTCATGTTCTCCTTTTTCCAAAGAATAATTCGATAGAAGACTTAGAAGCTACTCCAAGGTTCAGGGTGCACCTATGAAAGAACAACGGTGAGCCTATCTGTCAACCAATAGAAACCATAATATTAATAATAGACATTATCAAGCAATAAAGGTAAGAGAGAAGTTTAATACCTATAAAGGAAACCTCCATTGCGTTCATCTTATTACTTCCAGACTAAGTGGACATGTCAATCCAGTTAACTTCTTATCCAAAGTCGAAATAAAGTAAAACATATGAGACATGAAAATTTACAGCAATTAATGCAACTGTGCAAATAATTAGCTAGGTTTAATTCATGGAAAAGTACGAACAAGAGAAACCCTAAAAACCTTAATAAGGTTAAGCCTTATCAAGTCGCTTTGACTGAAAAACCACAACTTTCTGGTAATCCAAAGGCTAGAGCCATGATTCAAAAACCAACATAACCACGCTATAAATAGAAGATGCAAGATAACTTGAGTTAAACCCATGAGAAAAAACTAAAAACCCCGTAATAGAGGAAAAACGCATGCCACAATAGTTGAAATGAATCTAGACAATAAGGGTTTAGAAGGTGAAGATTTAGTGAAGGAGGACAGATTACCTATAATTGTGAGGGAACTCGTTGAGGAGAAGTTGTTTCCAATTCCATAATTTCCATTGCAAAATACATGGTTGTAAAGGAACTACTCAGAATAAATCTCAATTAACAATAATAATAGATAGAAGTTGTCAGGGTAAAAGAAAAGGTTTATTTTACATGAGTTAAAGGGTACTTGAATGAAGCCCTTAAGCCAAAAAAGCATAAATCAACCATGAAGATAAAATTTGTTGGAAGTAGTGGAAGCACTGGAAGGCTCTTGACCCTGTTGTAATAAAATTACCCATTACCCATTCTCATAGATCGTACAAGAAAACCATTGGTCGTTAGACACAAAAGCCATGGAAATCAACAAATGAAAATGATATTGATATAGAAAGAAAAACCTATAATTTAAACTCTAATATTCACCAGGTCTCATCATGTGGAACTTAAATTCATTTGAATAAAAGAGGCCACTTGCATGTAGAAGGGACGAGGTAACATCTCGGTGAACAAAAAAGAAAAAAGGGATAGGATTGAACCCTTTTCACTCTCCATAAAACCATATCCATGGCAGAGGAAAGCGCAATTAGAACAAATGAAAATAAAAGGAACTAATCAACCCTAGCCAAAACAACTAAACACAACCTCCAATGGATCAATTCAAAATATCTTAACCATTGAACGTAATAAGCATGTGAAGGTGGTGTGTTGGCACATGGAAGGTACACCATGTGGCTTAGAGAAAATAGGTATGAGGACCCATACATAACAAGAAATATACACCAATGTGAACCATGATATAAGGACCACACAAAATATTAAGATGTTAATATAAAATGTATATGGGTGCAACATAAGCGCTAGTGTAATTCCTTAAGCCTAAGCCATTGATCTATTATGTATGCATAATATTATGTCCCTATGTTAGAGGGGTACATTAGTGTTCATGTAGATTATGTGGTAAAATCATTAGTCATTACCTATTTTATGTCATATGCTATATGTCAAACAAATATATGCTATCAAAGGAGACCATAAATTATGAGGAGGATTAGCAGACAATTAATGCTTGGCATCAATAAAATATGGTCATTGGGGTAAACATGAGGAATCCAAATAAAAAATCTCTTTTCTCTCAACAAGGGGAGTTATATAACCTATATCATGATCCAAAAACTTGTTAGAGGAGAAATCTTTATGATCACATTATATACATGGGTGTAATCAAAGGCCTTAGGTAAACACTATATTCATGTCTTCTATTTGCGATGTATAGAGTAAGTATTGACTACTTTATTACAAGATAATCCTTTTTTTCATGTGTAAATTGAGGTACATCACGCATTGCCACTACATCCACTCGTCTAGGATCTACCGCGAAAGGCTTAGGACCTACTACTTCTTATGAATCCTAGTCGTTAAATGATTATTGGTACTTTTTTGTATCTTGATTATGTAGTAGATACTTTAATTGTGTAACTATTATTAATCTCTTGCAACTATAGACTGATTATTCTATAGGAAGGTGGTTAAAATATTTGTTTTCCCATTTAGCAGATTGAGACCATCTTCCAACAAGTATGTTAATAATGCCATAAAGCATATTAACAATGGTTGGCCTAATGATGTAGTGAAAACTTTTATTTTGTGAGGTAATACAATCTAAACTTACAATTTTTTTTAAATAAAATTAAATTTGAGAGATATGATGAAGTAAGTGTTTTGATGGTTATTATGGATAAATTCCAATTGAAATTTATGAGCCATTTAATTTATATGCCTACACTAATTGACAATTGGATTAAAATTCTAGAATATTTATTCCAAAATAGACACACCTATCCTCGTAACTATCAATATTGGGTGGATCAGAGAGGTTTAATCTCCATTGAATATTCTATAATATTCATAGTAATATAGAGAAATCAAAGGTTAAGATTTATTTCCATAGTAGTTATTCACTTTCATCATTTTTAACTAAATTGATTAATTAAAAAAATGTAATGTGAACAATTGTTATATGATGTGAATTATGGTTTTTTTGGCATGTGGTATTCATAAGCCATGGTATTGGATCATAGTATTTCAACAAATTCTATTTAAATACTATGAACCACCATGGTTAATCGTTTTGATTAATTCAAGTGCAAAAAGGGATCAAATCTCTTAAGACGCAAGCCTCCTATTGAGTGCAAAACTTAAGGAAAGGTTTGCATCTCTAGAGATTTGATTCCTGTCAACACTTAGTAGAACTTGAGTGAGAACGATTGATGTTCGTTTTAGATGTATATTAATTCCTTACTTAATAATTACTGTCTATTATATATGAGGTCTAATTTTTATTTTATTAAACCTTCGATTATAATATAATATAATATATATATTATATATATAGATATTATGATATATTATATATTAGATTATATATATTATATACTATCCATTTGTAAGAAAGAAGGTATGAGGTAGAGTTTGGGAAAGCACATACTTAGCTTTAGGCTCAACAGAGAGTGGCCATGAACATTGGCTTGAAATTGAGAGAGAAAATGGTGAAGGAAAGCATGGCTCTTCTCATAGAGGAGAAACCAGAGAGCCTCCAGATAGTTACATTGCAACAAATAGGAAAAATGATATCTAGAGCTGAGACAAACAAGAAATAAAAAATGCAAAAGAGGTTATCTTAATGGAATTGTAATGCTAGCTAGCGCTTAGGGTAGTCCTCCTAGATGACGGGGTGTGACTTGTAATAGTCTAGGTAATTTGGAAGAGGGAGCCCTAAGAAAGCTAACTAGATAGAGGAGGCTAGAAAATTAGAATGTCGATGGAGAGGACCACTAATTTAGACACCTTGATAACTAACATAGCCATCTTTGTTATAGGAGGGGTTCAAATTGGTAGAGAATATTCAACTCATCGTAGGACTAGCATTTTTGGGGTGAAGGGATACAATGCTTGTCGTGGAGAGAATCTACATGCACTGGAGAAAACAAGGACTTGTTAACTATTTTAGTCGAGGGTGACTTAGAACCTTGAAGTTGCATGCCTAGGAGGTTGGAAATGAAACGGTAAACTGATATTCCATGATGTAAATGAAATTCCATATCTAAGACATTTCCTTCGAGTAGCACATTAGTATCTTCATGATCCCTATAATCATGACCAAGGAGGATGCATATATCCTAACTATGGTCACTTGTGACCCTAAGCTATTGTGCTTCTCCCTATGGCACCATTTGTTGATAGTGGTGCAGAATATTGCAATGAAAATGTTCTTCCCTTTTCCCATCCTAGGGAGGGAGGGGGGGTCTTCCTCTTCCTCGACCACCTTTGTTATGTCACCCATGTTATTGCACCATGATCACTGAGAAATGAAATGAATTTCCCTAAAATTGAGCAAAGTCTCCATCTTCACACAACTGAGGAAATGGATGGCCATGTCGAGAGCGCCTATAATTTTAATGATGTTTTTGTGATGCTAGACAAAAGAATGTTTGAACACGCAATTAATGCACATTAAATGTACGAGGAAGCTAGAGTTGACACCACCACCTCACTCCAAACCCAAGACATGATTGAAGGCAAGCCAATAGCACCACCAAAAGCCCACCCTAGTCAATCTATTTGCTGGAATCATCAAGATTATTAATGCCTTAAGCTCTCAAACTGACAACTGAATATGAGGTTAGTTTTTTAATAGGATATCCATAACATTAATGATATAGATAAGTCTCGAGGGTTAGCTTAATTGGTTGAGTTCTTATTGCTCAAGCACCTCACTAATAGGAGGTCATGAATCATTATTTCAATTTATATGGTAAAATAGATCTTAGTTGGTAGCTTATATATATCATAATTCTACATTTAAAAATATTAGTATTTTTATTTATACATTTGTTAATTAATTTTATTAAATTTTAATCATACTAATGAACATGAAACATTGTTATTAATTTTAAATAAATTGTTTGTAATATTATTCATAGAAACGAAATTAAATTATAACAATTTGAATTGAATGGAACTGTTTTTTTTTTTCAATTGAGCGAGTATTATATTATTCTCGAATATAATGATAGCAAATATGAATCATTATTTCAATTTATATGATAAAATAGATCTCAATTCGTAGTTTATATATATATATATCTATTTTTAATTATATATTTATTAATTAATTTATTAAGTTTTATTTGTTTATTAATCATATGTTTTGGAATATATGAACTATTGTTATTTAATTTAAAATAAATTAATTGTATTTTTATTAATCCAAACACAATTAAATTATAACAATTTGAATTGAATGGATTTGTTATTTTTATTGTTTTTTTAATTTTTTAATTAAGTCAATATTGTGATGATAATGATGATGGTGGTTAACATCCACTGAGACCAAATTGGTGTATTAGACATATAATTTTCTTATTTTTTAATTGTCTGGCTCCTTGTCTTTCTTGGCGAGGGTGCTGCAACTTTCGTTTTCTTTCTCTATGGTCTTCCAACTTCCTTTATCTTGCATCTCCTTCATCTCTTCTAGTTCTTGGGACATTGGTGTCCTTTTGAAGATAGTCGGAGAAGAATTTCGGTCTAGGAGATTTGCTTTGCTGTTAAATGAAGATTTATTTTGTGCGGTATTCGAATCCTCATAACTTGAGGGGTTGTCAAGTTGGATGGGTTTTCCCCCTGCTTGTTTTGAGAGTTGTTTCTTTCTTGCCCGATTTCTCGTGATTCAGAGTTTTCTTAAGAGTATTCTTCTTTGATGACAATGTAGTGTTCATTTTGTGCTCCTTCCCACCATGTAGATCTGTGGTGATTTTTTCTAGCATTTTTCTGGGAGGCTTTTGGTCAATTTTTGGCTAGATGATCTGTCTCAAAGTAGGATCGACATTTGAAGAGGACACTCCATAATCGAGTTTCTGGTTCCACACATAGTCTTTACTTGTTAGGTTTATTTTAGCTGGGAATCCGGCGCTGAAGTCCATTTCCACATAGATGCGTGCATAGGTGGTTCTGGCATATTTCTTTGTTTCTGGGCACATGCACTAATATTTCCCAATTGCATTTCCAATGGCTTTTAGCGAGGAGAAATTCTAGAGATGCAAGGGTAGGTTTGGCAACTTCACCCAAACTGGTGATCAGGTTATGACTATTGTTGAGGGATCAAATGATGGGTTCCATGGCTTCATGAATGGGCTTGAGTTTTCCCGAAACCAAGGGCCAGAATCCAAAAAAGATTATCTGATTTCAGATTTTTCAAAATCTACTATAAAGAAACCCCTAGCACAAGGGTAGATATAACTTCATCAAAGATGATAGGTTTCAATACCTCCGAGATCCAACTATGGAGCGCTGTCAATCACGGCAAAACACCATTGAACTAGGAGATTAGGGCACTTTCAGAAAACTTCAGAGCCTCATCGATTGAGACCTGGACCACCTGAATGGTGGGAGTTGGGGCTTCAATGAGTGACGATATGAGCAGGAGCTTTCCCCCTAAAAGTGGAATTTTATTATTATTATTTTATTATTTAATGTTTTATTTTATATCTTTCTTATATTGAGCTATCATTTAAATATCTCCATTCATTTATAAACACTATAACATCTCAAAACAATATTTAAATGTTCAACACTACAATGATATAATAATAATAATTTATAATTTAATTAGAGTTATGATTTATATAGATTTTTTTAGATTTATTATGAATTGACACCCTATAAATGATACTAATTTTTATATATTGACATTTTTTTCATTAAAAATTTTTAGCTGTTGAATTCCTTCCCACATAAAGCGTATAGCTTAATGTTTAAACGAGACCATAAGAATTTGTAGGTACGACTTTAAGAAGAGAAAAGGAACATGGAGTTCAGAATACACAATGAAAACCCAAAGGAAATTGTTTAAAATTTTTGGTCAATCAAACATCATACAATATATTTATTGATGTTTATAGAAAAAGTAATAAGTAGGTTTGTATGGTTTTCGAAAGGGATACGGAACATGGAGTTCAGGGTTCTCCACACTCTGCAGTAAATCTTATCCGATAGATGTATGTATCTGGGATTACCAATGATCTATTAATGTCTATATGATATCTTGATTAATGCGGTGATATTGAATAATATTTTTTTGTTTCTATATATATAGAATCAATGTAGTTAAGATGCAGTTACATTATTAGATGATTAAAAGAGTATTGACTATGAATTCAGGAGGGACGAGGGGTGGAATATGTTATTTATTTACTATTACTAATGATAAATATCAGCTCATGCTATGTAGGGGAGCAATAGGCCATGAAAACTAAGGAAGGAAAAATATGGCAACAAGGCATCCAGCAGCAACTAGGTAATATGGATAAATTATTTGTGGAGCACCACTACCCACAATGGGGTTAGCGGTAGTGAAAGGCTGTGCGAAGGCTGGCTGGCCGTTGGGCAGCTGAGCCTGCAGGGGTGAAGCGAATGGGGGATTAATGAAAGGAGAGGATCCCGGTTGGAGAACGGTGCCGCAGTTTTGATTCACCCGCGGATGATCGGTCGATGACCAGATTATCTGCCCTTTCTTGTCCAACAATTGGAGAGCTCCGTTTTCCAATAGAACCAATGACTGGTAGTTATTCGATGCACCGTTGTTCCAGACGTCCCTGTTATTCCCATCCATGATCTCCAACCCATTGTCCGAAAGCTGCAGTATGCAAGGATTGGTCGTTGTTATTCCCACACGCTCTGCTGAGCCGCAGTATTGATTACGTCGATGTAACAAAAGTCGGTACCCAGCCCTCCAATGGCTGCATTCGTTTGCTGTCTTTATGAGCATCGCACTGAAAGTGGCGGACTGAGATTTCAGAAACACCTGCGTCGCTGTCAACGGTGTGCTTAAAGGACCCGCCGTTGTGGAGATGCCAACCCCTGAGTTTACAGAGGAAGTGCTGAGGGCCGCCAGCACTTGGTGTATCTGGCTTCGCTGAATGCTTCCCGCAGCAGCCACACCTTGAGCTTCACACATCAATAATTCCCTGCTTACGCTCAATAAAACTATCAATTTTGTTATTACAACCATGAAATTACAACCATGACGAGAAACTCCCCTTCCCATGGCCATTACGGTGGAGGCCATGACGAGAAACTCCCTTTCCACAAGAAAGCGACCCTGCAAACTGGAAAATTGGCAGTAGCTATATATGGCACTTGCTCTCTTCGAAGGACTCTGGGATGACAATGAATCGTAAGGCAACTACATATATAATGAGAGACGCGGATATGAGGTTGAAATTAATATCTGAATGGAAATGGAGAGTCGTTCGACCAATTCATATTATTTTTTAAAAAGTGAAAACCTAACTAGGCCAATCAGCTAATTCAATACCTAAAACAGCTAATTGAACACACATATTTAATGGTGAGGTGAGCCGAATCTGCTAGTGCGTGTCATGTAGATGTAGCTGTTTTCAAAGGCACTGATTAGATTAGGGTTCCAAACATCATTCAGTCCGTTCTTTATGTTCGGGCTGACATCAATTGGAGTCGTTCTCTTTATCTATTAGAATGAAAGTTGAGGTTTGGTTTTCTTTAGAAACAAATTAAATACAATATATAATTTTTTGTTTTTTCCAGTTTTCGGTCACCATTCCCAAGTTGGCCACGAGATTACATTTGAGAACATGATTACATGTATGGGGACCTTTGGAAACTGTGCTGACCTATAACCTTTCCATATCCAACCATATTATGGCCTTACTCATGAAAAACTTTGCCAACTTCCATTTCTATATTAGGATTATATTTATTAACCCACTTCATTTATTAATTCATAACTAATACAACATATCATATTATTTTTTTTCATATCAATGCTTTCAAAGATTAAAACTCCATTATATATTCATGGCCTTCTACATGCCACCCTAGGTCGGTACCATCCACTTAAGTGCATTCAAATTTGATAATCATATCAACTAAATTTCAAAATATAAATTAGTGAATTTGAGTGCATAATTTTGCAACATAATTGTTGGGTCCATTTTTGAATTGGTAAATTTTCACCAGAAATTGGTGGCAGAGAAAGAAAGAAGCAAAAGTTGAGAAGAAGCCATGACGAATGAATAATTTTGGTCAAAACTTGATAGTGAAAAGTAAAAAATGATCGCCAACAAAGTTAGTTGGAGCCTCAAAACTCATCAAGTGAGCATGAGGTGGTTCTAATTTCATCAAAGTGATCGAAGTTGAATCTATCAAGTGAGCGAAGAATCTAAGTTGGGTCATATCAATAGGCCGAAGCTATAAAGGAAATGTGAGACACAAGCGAAAGAGAGAGGAGGTCAAAAGGGTCAAAAAGTTGCCCAAATTCAGTGTCGCTAAAAAATTCTCTCTTTGTTGCATTTTATTATATTGATCACTAAGATCCAATCTAATGGTTGTGTATTTTAAATAACTATATTCTTGATATTGTAATATGATATTTCACTCTCAGATGATATAATAAAGAGATCAGTTATAGGGAAGTTCCTATGTTTTGCATGTTTTTTTTTGGCAATCAACATTTCATATTAATTCATAGAATACATAGAGTACAAAAAGGTCTGCTCGTGCAGACTAAAGAGAGACACCCTTGCCTGATTACAACGCTTAACATCCGCAAAATTTGTCAAAATGACCCCAAGGCACACCATGCAGGGTGGCATAGAGAAAGGTTGGGGCTAGCAAAACAGAGTGCCCGTCCCAACATCTGGAAAACATAGATAAAGCAGACCATATGGTCCTCCGAGACAGAGAAAGACAAAACATGTAGAAGACGAGAGAACTTGAGAAACAGGGATACAACTAGGTGATCAGTAAACTTGCGAAACAGAAACCAAGCAAGTGCTGATCATCAAAAGCAAACTGAGACTGCCAAAACAAGCCATTACAGCTCAAGAATGACATAATCTTTGGTGGTGGTATCCGGGTTGGCAGAAGTAGTGGATTTATAGGGCAGAGATGGGCGCTGAGATGAACGCTTCCCCTGGTTGGTTCCCATGGCCTCCTCTGCACGCTCCCCCACAACAAAGGAATCCTGGTGAATGGTGTGCCTTAGAAGACTGATCAACACACTCATCTTTTGGGAGATATTGCCAAATTGCTGCTCCAAAGAACTAAGCTTGAAATCTAGGGCTTCCAGTATCACCGTGTGATCCGAGGATAAAACGAAGATGGCTTGATGAGCCTGATTAAGGTATTCCCCTTGCATACTAATTGCCTTTGCTAACATAGTCTTCACGCGCCACATCTCCTCCTGAGTACAAACAAATTGGGTTGCCCGAGTGGTAGCCGTGCCGGGATCCTGGATCCATTCCATCTCCTTTCCCAGCTCTTGTTCCTCCAGGTTCTCTTCCTCCTCTGTAACAATTGCTTCAAGTTCCTTAATTTTGCACTTTTCCTCAAGGGAATTTCTTGTTTCATAAGCCTCCCGAGCATTCTGCAGGTCTTTATTTGCCGAGGCATTTTAGCTACTCTCAGGCACCATGCTTCTATGGTAGAGAATAGAAATTCGAAACCTTCTAAAAACACAGCTGATACTATGCTGATTTCTGTTGGAAAGAAGTGCATTAGTCTTGCGGTTGGAGACCGTAGTTATAGAAGAGGGAAACCATGAACCACCCAAGGCTTCCCATCTCGTCGTCTTATGATCGCACGTCTATTCATAATAACTGCTGCTCCAATTTCCAAATTTTTGAATCCTTATTATTAAGTCTGCCACACTTGAACCAATTCGCTGAGTGCCAAATGTCTTCTATTATGTTTTGATGCCAGTGGTACCCATAATTTTTGTTCGTTGTGCTCCTTGGAACTAGCCCTATGTGCTTGTAAATTGAATACCACTTCCCTTCTTGTACTCCGTTAGCCTGCCATCCACTTATCCTCACGTCCCTTCGATTGGGTGGATTCATTCTCCACGTATGGGGAAATTATTCGTACCCCTTAGCCTCTTATTTCGTTAAATGATGTCTTGCCTCAAAAGAAGAGTGCACTTGTTTCTCAGCTTCGTGCATGTGATTTCCTGCTAATAAGTGTCCAAGTTGGCTGACGGATTATCAATTCCATAATTTTCCAAGTGATCTGCCACTGTATTAGTCTTGCGTCTGACTGCATGAAGAATTAAACCGTCCAGGCATGATAGGTGTTCTGCAATGATTTATGTTACCTTGGAAAGCCTCTAGTGCTGTGTGACTTTACTTTGTTTAGCTTCTGTATACATTCTTATTGCCGCCGTAACCGCCAGTTGAGAGTCCCCTTCCACCATGGTGGCTCCAGCTTTCAGTCTTCTGAGAATTCTCAAACCTTGCTTAAGCGTTGCAAATTCCATTTTGTTAGTAGTCCCTTCACCTAGCGCTTGATTATAAATGTGCTGAATTTCACCTTTGCTGTCCCTAAGAACACCTCCAATGCCAGCAGGTCCCGGATTTCCCCTGGAGGCTCCATCAAAATTGACTTTGAGGAAGCCTGTTGGTGAGGAATCTAGGTATTCACACTGGTATTTAGCTCCTGTCGCCGATTCGAATACGACGTTAACTTTCCCATGTTAATGTCAAAAGCTTTCAGAATATGTAAGTTCGAACTAGAGATGTTTTTGTCTTGTTCCATTCTTCCTTTGGTGAGAATCGTTTGCTTGATATTTTGAAGAATTGTATCTTTTATGTGATTTATGCCTCTTATTTCATTTAGGAAAACTTGTCGGTTTCTTTCTTTCCAAATTTTCCATGCTATGAACCTTGGTATGAGTTTCCATATGGTATTAACCCATTTGGTATTGGAGAAATTACCACTCCAATTCTCGATTGTTTCTTGAATTGAATTCCTAACCTGATCTGTCCTTTGAAGAATGGTTTCCGCCCAATTCCATATACTGTCTGCCCAATCACAGGTATTGAGGAGGTGATTTATGTTTTCCTCTTCCATTCCACACATGGGGCAGCGAGAAGGACCTATGAATCCTTTTTTCCGGAGGTTCTCCCAGGTTAGAATTTTCCTGTGCATTAGGAGCCATAGGAATGTTTTGATCTTCGGCCATAGTTGGGCGTCCCAAACTTTGCTATGCCATTTGACTTTTTCTTCATGCCCAATATCTTCTATGTGTGTTCTGGCTTCTCTAAGTGTGAAGTTGCCTCTTCAAGCTTTCCCCAACATAATTGGTCACTGTCCCCTACTTTCCTTATCCTTCTCTTGGCTCGTTGTGTTCACAGGTCCTTTAAACTATTGTTTTCTTCTATCAGATGATCTGTCTCATTGAATAACCATGTTCTCCACACTTGGTCATTTTCATTAGGCTTCCAATATTGATTCACTATGGTTCTCCTTAGCTCTTGGTTACTTCTTTGGATGTCTAAGAATTTAGGGCTTTCTAGCTTGGGGAGTTGTTGCCATGCATCTTCCCAGAAAAGGGCTATTTTTCAGTCTCGAATTTCCCAAAAAATTTGCTCCTAGATTATGTGCCGGTTGTTTCTTGCTAGGTTCCAAATTGGTGAGTCTTCTGGAGTATCTTACATTCGAATTAAGTTCTGCAGTCTATGATTTTCAGCGTACTTTTCTTTCAAATATTTGGACCATGGTAATTTGTGTTCCTTCAGCCACCTCCACCATAATTTTGCACCATAGGCACGGTTAACCATGGATGGGTCCTGCAGGTTCAGACCTCCCAGATGTTTGGGTTTGCACAACTTATTCCAATCCATTAGCGCCCATTTCTTCTTTGAATTTGATGCAAGCCTGGCCTGCAAAACCCAGAATCTTTCTACTCTGATGCATATAAAGCATGCACCTCAAATAATTGCCCAATAGTAGAAGTTATCTTTCTATTTATGGTTATGAAACCATTTCACAATTTCTGTATATGAAGTTTACTCCTTCATGGCAAATTCATAACTTTAAAATCTTCAATCAAACCCAATGAAATAAATCATTCACTGTTTAATGATAATGTCCAATTTTGGTTTCCTCAATCCCAAATTAAAACAGAGAAAATAACCACGCACTCGGCCCTGTATTCAACCAATAGCGCAATTCCAACATGTTTATATAAGAGTTTTCACAGTAAACAAATTAACCATCATCATTATATACCATACTACGTCTTTAATTCATAACCACTTCCAATATAAATGCGCATAACTCAACAAGCCAATTCAGAATTCAGCACTCAATGTCTAAATCCCACACTTATCATAAAAATACTTATAATCTTTCTTTGTGGCCAGATCTTCAACGTTCATGGCCCTTACAATTTGCCAGAGGACTTACAGCCTTGGCTGTTCAACCTATTCTCAACCACACTCTCCCTCTCTGATTTTTTTTCAATGCCTTTGAGGCTACATAATTTATAAAACTTAGCATGATCTAAAATCACTCAACTAAAAGCTCT